>WJFA01004642.1:0-10376 GCA_009870155.1 Pseudobourletiella spinata
ACACACACACACACACATACACACACACACACACACACATCTGAGGCTCATCTCTGCTTCATCTCGGTGGTTTATGGGTTTACAGTGAGAAAAAAACCGTCCTTTCTTGGAGTGGGTAACTAGCGCAATGGGTCTGGAAGAGCCCAAAAGGCTAAAGGAGTGGCTCAAACCACTCCTGTGATCGCTCACACACAACCGACTCCATCGCTCCTTGTCGTACACACTTTCGGTAGACACAGCATCCATGCTTTCCCCACGGCAGCAACGACAGGGAATAACCTGAGCCATAAATGCACCTAATGGTGTCGTCCTCATCACAAAGCCCTCCCTGCTGCCTGGGATGGAGGATGAAAAAATTCGGCGGGGACACAAGCCTCGCCCTTTCATTTAACAGCCCAGTTCGCCCAGTGCACACACTAGTAAAGCATACGCTAAATAACTCACTCTGCCTCCTCGGCAAAGGGAGGAATTGACTCGTGAATTAGGCGGGCGGCTCTGTCATATGACACATGCATGCGGGGCCCACTTTTGGATCAACCCCTCACCACACTTCCAATTCCGCTCTCTATTATTTCCGATCCGTTCATAGGGTTGGTTGGGTGAACACATGTAAAGGCATTCGGCGGGCTGACTACTATTTCCTACTCACACAAACAGACGGCCAGGGTGAGACGTGATCAAAGTTTCTCAATTAACGAGTGCGGTTCGAGTCGACCGTGCGGAGCAGGCGTAAAAACATGGATTGATGCAGAGAAGAGTGGGTGGTCAGGACCTCAAGAGCCTCACCTACAACAAACGCGACCTTACAGAGCATGCTGACCTCAATGATGGCCCCTTGCTCACCACTGAATTGGCCTTGAGCCTCCATAACTTCTACTCAATTATGAAACCTAGCCTTGAATAGCGGCGCATTACTTTTACAGAAATCTTTATGCATTATCATCCACGAAATTCACTTGACCTATATTTGACCTAATACATATGACGGCAAAAAACTGGCCTATATAAAAACAGGGGTTGTGCAACAAGCGCTGAGAGCGGTGAGCTCGCCGGAATCTCATCAGCAGCACCGCATTATACACTGGACGTTTCAGTAGTAGATATTGGCCCATGCACATTGTGCACATCTCACCAACCAACTTGCACCCATTTCATCCGCGTCCAGTGACGAACATCATGTGTACAAGTTCAGAGCACGACATATGGCGGCAGGGAAAGCTGTGTGGAATCACTTGGTTCCATGTCGATCAATAACTCTTCCGGTCCCTGTCTTCCTCCTACCACTCAAACTCATCCCGGCACCCCGGCCAGACGACAGACAGCATGCGAAGCCAGGGAAGGGTGGCCCATTGGTACATGTAAGAACCCTCAAAAGTCATATGCGGGCTGAAGGACGCGTTATCATCCCCTGGAATTCCGTCACCATGATCCTGTCATTTATTTCCCGACCGTTACAACCCATCATGATCCTACGCCTCTGCTCCATCATTCCATTCACCAGCCCCCTCCCCGAAGAGCCATGGAAAGGGGGTGGGCCATGAATCCCGGTGGAGGAAATGGAGGGGTTTGCGTGAGCGGAATGCAGCATGTCTGCTCTTCCCCACCGGATCATGATTAAGGGGCCACAGCGGAGGTTGTTCCCCAAAGAGCAATGTCACCCATCCCTATCACGTACAATGGCAACTTCCCCGCATCCCGCACGTCCCTTCCCACGTAGAATACCAACTTCTCCACATTTAACTCAAGTAATCACGCCCGGGCACGAACGGAACTCTGCAGTACGGATAACTCTGTGAGTCAGCGTCAGTAGTGGATGCATGAAAACCATTATGGATTCTGTTCAAATTTACCCCCACTAGAAACCCAATCAAGCATGAATCCTATAGAGGTCCTTAGCAGCGCATAGTTTCGTAAAAAAAACGATAAAAAGCAAATAGAAATAGAGTCTGAGAGACAGACTCAAGGCTGGACATAGGAATAACAAGTCGGTATTTATTCTTTGGCATACCTGAAATCGAGTCTTATTGTGAATCGTGGTTCCCTTTCATGTCAGCACAAAGGCACCAGCAGTAGCAGTAGTAGTATGGGAATTTGTACAGCGGCAGGGAAGGCAGAAGAAGAAGAAGAAGAAGTAGTAGTAGTAGAAGTAGTGATGGTAGTAGTAGTAAAAGTGGTGGTAGTGGTGGTGATAGTAGTAGTAGTAGTAGTAGTAGTAGTATTGTTGTGTCGGTAGCATTCAAGAACAGGCAGGTCATGTACAGAAGGTTGTTAAACAGGTGAGTCAACAGGGTTCACATAGCACAACGCATGGAAGTAATTTTGTGTAGCATTGTACAAAGGTCGTGATGAATCCAGAGTGGCACACAAGTCGATACATTATTTACCACACAGGGCAGCACACGCACACACACACACAAACACACGCGGACAAAAGTATCAAATGACAAATCCAGAGGCACACACGCACACATCAGAGGGGAATAGTACAGTAACATGGGTGTGAACAAGATTGAGGAGGACGAAGGTTCATCAAAACCACAAAGGCACTCAAGAAAGTTATCAGCAGTAGCAGCGTCGGTCAGTGCCAGAGATCATATGAGAAAGGCACCGGACGACGACGTTCACCAGTACATTTCATGTTCGTATATTATATTTTATTGTATATTTTGTATGCATGTAATATACGAGTGTGTGATGTGTTCATTCCCACACGATCCCACAGGATGAGCATCAGCAGCATTGTATTTCCCGTCGTCCGCACATGTAAGTTCAGGTGTCAAAAGTGACGAAGGCACACACAAACACACACACACACATGGTCAAATCAACATCACAAATCAAGTAGGTCATGACAGAGGAAGATCCATCGAGGTAAGGGGTGAGTCATTACGGTGGTGTGAGCAAGTTCAAGTGAAAGTTGTTCAACGGGGTTGTGAAAACCAGAGAAAATTACGAGTGAGGAAGCATCGGTGAAAGTAGTAGTGGTAGTTGTAGGTGTAGAAGAAGAAGAAGAAGAAGAAGAAGTAGTAGTTGTAGTAGTACAGTATCGTAGTAGCAGTAGCACCAGCCGCAGCAGACACCGGAGGAGCAGCCATGAAAATTATACGGACGAGTGTGAGGAGGTTGAGCGTGGGAGAAAGTTACAGGGGTGTAAAATATTTTGTGCAGACAGATGAGGTCACATCATCATCATCATCATCCCACCGCCGCCATGAGCATGAATCAGTATTTTTGTATCCAACCATCACCAGAATGACGAGGGGAATCGGGGTAGAGAAAAGCAATAAGAATATTTTATACAATCAACAATCCTCGTAAGTTCAACACGATCAAACATTACCATAAATTACGTCATGAAAAACTATAGGTTCACAAGTCACATATGTACTCACATTACACAGTACCAGCTCCATCTAAGGTATTAGTGTCACGAAACTCTTGGGAACGCTTTCAACTACAAGTACAAAACCGGTGGGAGAATGGAGAGAGTCGCTACTGCTGCCGTAACAGTGGTAGTGGTGTGGGAGTATATATAGGGACGAAAGGGGGAAACTACGGGTGCATACCAGGCTTATTATTTTCTCCCAGTTTTTTACGACCGCCTACCAATGAATCATTCCGGGAATCCAACGGCTCCTAACTTTCTCCAACTTTCTCCTACAACTTACACGCTCCGTATAGTCGTCCTACAGTTGATAAAGTGTACGGGTGGAATTTCCCAGCACTTTTCTCTTTGTACTATCATCATAACCCTTGTCACTGGCATCCATAGAGCTCCATAGTGTGAGTTTGGACGGGTGGTGGAGGGGATCCTCTGTGCATTACATCCTACCCCGCCCACCAACGTTGTTCCAGCCTACCCACATAAAACCAACCGCCACTTCAGCGACTGGTTGACCATGGAAAGGAGAGTACTGTGGGGGTGGGAGTAAAGTCCCTCAACCTGTCCATGAGCAACCAGCCAGCTTGGGTGAGAACAAAGTGAAAGCTACTAAGTGAGCTCTGTTCACACAGAGCTTTTGTGATTGAGGGAAATTGACGCGCGGTAGTGAGAGTGGAGAAGTTGATTCCATGGAGTTTACACCATCCCCACCGCAGCCAGTAAAAGATGAGGCCACGCGTTTCTCCTGATGGCTCCTACTACTGAGAGTGAGTCCCAGGCACGCCACTACCTCACTCCTCCTTGCACTTGAGTCTAAAAGTGTTCATTGTAGGCAGAGCATAGCCTGGTACTGCTCCAAACTTAAAAAAATAGCAACTACCACTGCCTATGACTCCCGCATATTTGCTTAACAGCTGCCAAAATTTTGGGTAGGCTAAAGTTGCCATTTCTTAGCTAATTAATCTGAAACTCTGGAGACAAAAGGATTTTCATATGCTCCTGCCAGCTCCGCATAAATATAGTATTCCCAATGAATGAGGCCAGCGTAGAGGATGCTAAAATTCCTTACAACAAGACTGTCTAAGCGACCAGTGGGAGCAAGGTACAAAGATTTTCCCCTAAGGAAAGAATTCGCTCCGAACACTATGTTTTTCATATAAAACTAAAGAGAGTTTTTGGGCCGAATAAAAAATAAATAATCCTATTAATTTTAGGTTGCATAAATTTTAGTGTTTTGAAACTTGAAACTACATCTCCCCTGCAGGATGCGCATAATACTGACAACTTCGTTGGCTCGAGCCCGGTAATAAGGTGAAAGCAAGATCCACCCACATTTCCTGGTATCATACAAATCAAATAGGAACAGAGGTGGAGAGAAGCACAAACGAGTTCCCGAGGAAATCATCATAGCAACCGGCATAAACTGAAACCCTTGTGACCGTCAGTCCCCATCAACCCCCTTGAATTTGATCCCAAAGACCCCCGCGCGAGGAAATTTAGGGTTTCGGTGTGCGGCAACGGGTGACCAGCCCAGTCGTTGCCATGCCAACCGCTAACATGATATAAAACAGGGCCAACATAGCAGTTGGTTACTACGGGAGCAGCAGGATCCTCTGTGAGTCAGCTGGGTCACGACGAATGATACAGGAGGAAGTAAGCACACATACTAGACATGGGAAACATGACACTTGAGCCCGTCCGCATAAGAGAGAGTCCATTGGAAATGTGGAGGACGTGAGCTCCTCGGACGTGCTTCCCATTTCCCACTTCCTACAGCAAGCATAGAAAAGGCGGAGAAAGGAAGAGAAAGCTACTTTCTCTAACACCGGCTCACCATGCAGCCACCAGAGTCCCCCTCGTAGATGCATCAACTTGTTGCATAGACAATCCCGTGCTCTCTCGGCTATCCCATACCGCGGTGCTTTCTCCGTTGGAAAGTAGTGAAAGTGGGAAAGCCATCCGATCATCCCACTCCCATCTTCGCTCTCCATGTCAAGGCATACTCACTCAAATGTTTTACGACTACGCCCCTCCACGCTCATGCAGGAAGGAATACGGGGGGAAATTTAAGGAATATCGGCGCATGCATTGCACTACCGTGCATGAGTGTCGGCAGGTGAGTTGGCTCAATGGTGTGTGTGCCTACATGCGTGTGGGTGTGTGTCTGCGTGAGTGGTGGAACTAATCCAATACAAATTTCCGCCCGCTCAGCTTCTTAAAAAGTAACGGAATGAAGCAAGCAGAGAGAGAGAGAGAGTATAGAGTGCAGCAGGAGGAACATACCTCCATAATTTAATGAATTCCACCGACATTCCCATCCTCGCAGGCTGTCATGCAAGGAAACTTGAGAACCATGGTTGATACATAAATATATGAGATTCTCATGTGAAGGCAGCCCACGGCCAATGGAGAAAAGGGCATAGGAAGCGAGGGGAATAAGTATGGAGAAAGTAGAGAAAGTGGAAGAGAGAAAGTGAGTGTGCAAAGCTGGCAAGCATATCTCTCTATGCATAATATGCAATCTCCCACGCATGCAGAGTGGAAGTACATGTGGCGGGAGGAAGAGGAGTAGAACGAAAGATATTAGCCTCAACACAGACATGTAGTAGAAATTCTCCGTAAGTCAGTTAAATCACCTATCCGCCCCCGACATACACTGAGGATCAGTGAGATGCGCGGGGAAATTCCCAGAATTGAAATTATTACCCTGTGTAATGCAACGAATTCCCTAATCCGGCCCAGCCTCCGGCTAATAAGCTCAAGCTTATTACTGTATTCCCTCGCAATTTCCGTGCTCTACCCCTGGAGGACTCTTAACACTTATCATGGACACAATAAAAGTACTTTCACTACATATGTATATATACATATATATATATATATATATATATATATATATATACGCATAGGAACACACAATGTATGGACATACCCGCATTTGGTTTTTGAGAGCCATAATGTCTGCACCCTCTTCAGGAACCGGGACATTGTAGAACTCTCCTTCCTCCGCCGTAAGTAGCTTATACCAGCCTTCCACCGGATTCTTCAACACTTCTGAGATGCCGAAGGAGAGGGACCCCATGAAATCGTTGCGGGACGTTCGATCCCAATCCCATACTTCCAGCAGGAGCCTCCGGTCCTTGTCCTCCGGTTTCAAGTCACTGGAAATGAAATTACGGGGAAACCCTTGTAAGTACTTTCACATAAAGAGGACATGGATACAGGCACATGCCCGCATACATGCCCACGGAAAATCTCCATTCAAATTCCAAACAGAACGCACGACATTGAGCCAAATAAGGTATAGGGACGACCCTGACGACGACTCAGTGCTCAATGCGGGACTACTCTGTAAATAATATGATATGGAGAGGGGAATCATTTAATGATTTTCCATGGAAATCCCTTATCTGGATCCCAGAGTGATTCTTGGAATGAAATTATCTCTAAGATATTCCACACGCGGCCGGCAGAGAGCTCTACGAGCATGGCGGAATATGGCTTCTGCTCATCGGAGAATGTCCACAATCCATAATGGTTACATTGCTGGATTCTGGATCAATCCAAGCTCCCATCCCAACTCCCTATTTACATTTGCACAAACGACGGTGTTTGAGTCGACCACGTCCGTCGGCGAAATCCGTTCACATTTCCATTTCTTCTTCTTCTCTTCCGCATTGGGAGGAATCATGGCGGCGGGCCTCCGCCGGCGAGATTCATGCACTCCTATTCCCCCCCCCCCTATTTTCAGCCTACTTACAGTACTGCCTCCCTGCCTGTTGGAGGGGTAAGGATGAATGAGAGATAATAGAGTCAGGCCCCCTCACGCCTGGCTACGAGATGAGCCGACATGCTGGGAAGCGAATAATAATGACCTAAATTAGAAGCCTCGAAATGTGTGTACTCGGAGGCGGGCGATCCACTCACATCTCTCAGGCATTATGAGCGGCGGCGGCGGCAGCAGCAGCAGAATAATTCCTGTCCAGAAAATTGCTTCCTTTCCCCCATTATTCCCCTATTCCGCCCTATCCTCCAAAGTAGGGATTTTTCCTCTGCATAAGTTTGTACAGAGCTTCTTCTTCTGGACAGATGCGGCGGACTCATCTCCTCCTCCTCCTCCTCTGCACAACAACAGAGGCGGCAGAGAGGAGATGAGAGATAAAGTTTGAAGCAGGGCTTTGGTTCAGAGGGAACAAATAGGCTGTCAGCCCCTAATGAGAGCCTATAGTAGAGCCGTAATGAGGACAGAATTTTCTAATTAATCTCTCTCTTCTCACAGATCTGACCTCAGATGAGGCTACTCAATTGCTTCCATCTCTCAAAATAGTTTTCTTGGCTGACTCCAATTATTTTAATGTGTGTGTGTGTGTGTGTGTGCCCGTCTGTGCGTCTGTGGTGTATTGTGACAAGGGCAGGAACTACTTGGGCAGAGCCCCTGGTTTGAAGGCCAGTGTACCGTAATACTACTGGAGGATGTTAGAAGCGGTGATTTGAAGCGGCCGCAAAGTACAAAGTTCGCAACGGGTGACACTAAATGGTGATTAGTTCCTAGGGGACGCTCCTCAGCGATCTCACACCGCCATGCTATGGGATTATTATGGGACAAAGGGAGTCGAGAGGAGTAAAAGATGTGTCGTCGCCAGAAGGCTCAACTTCCCGCTCCTGCCTGCTCTTCCGTCATTCCACGTTTTTCTATTCTTTTCCACTTGAACACAAAGTTCGGGGGCTGTTCACAGATTCAAGGCATCAATTTTGGGTCAAATTTGGGCCGACAATACGACACTCCCGAAATATTTCTGGTCTTACGAGGGATGTGCCAAAGACTTCCCATGGAGGAGACTGCATAATCCTGGCGGGGCCCGCCAGGAGTAGCTCCGAGGTGAGGAATATTCCTCCCACTGGGGACACAAGTTCAAACATCAGTGGGATTTTTAGTTTTGAATCCAATTCAAAATCACCCGCCGTCTGAATTCCAAAGGGTTCTAACTAAGTCATAAGCCACATTGCACTGTGTGCAAGCTCAACAACAGCACAGCAATTCTCCACACCCGAGAATCACTAAACGACGAACCCCTTAACTTGTTGAGTTAGTGGTTCGTTGGTTCGTCGGATTCGTTGCGTTCGTCGTTTAGTAATTCCTTCCACATCATGTCATCAACATCCGAAATTTCGAAAGACAAAACTGGTGATAAATTATAACCTTCGTCTTTTGCTTAACTTTACTGTAACTTCGCTGCTCGTCGGAGAGCGCTCATTGTTGTGGCATGCAGTAGTCGTTTTGTACAGGGTGTAAGAAAATCACTAACAATAAATTCAGCAAATTAATATTGACATTCAAGTGTCTTCATTTTGCTTTTCATCCGGATTGTTAATTCCAATTAATTCATGTAAATTAAAATCAAAGAAATTGCCGAATTATCCAGCTGGGATTCAAATCCTTGCTCTTCCGGTTTTTACCTCTTCAAATATTTCATTAATAGTTCAGCCGTATCATCCATAGCTTTGGTAATGTTGGTGGCCAGTCATGGGAAAATATTTCATTAGTAGCTCTCAAGGTTGTAGTATGCTTGCAAACTCTCACAAGTTAGTATTTTCACGTCCGAAAGTACTGAGTGAGTGAGGATGAGGAGCACTGGGTGAAAAAAAGCGGCTCGGATTCAAGCCGGATCCCCCAGTGACTTTAATTAGTATTTTCATCTTACATCCTACCTCCACTCCCAATCACCTTCTCCTTCTGGACTAATATTAAGCCTTGGCGACGGCGGCGGTAGAGGTGATTCAATATAACTCTGATTACACACAAAAGACAGCCAGAAATTGGAGGGCAAAGCCGAGTAGTGTGTGTAGCATGGGAGCTAATAATGCGGGAATTTTTTTCCCGGGAAGCGTAAATACTACCCGTCTGCGGACGACCACGGCTCAAGTCAGTAGTCATCAGCCCTCCACTCACTCATAATAACAGCACTCAGTCTCAGCCTCGTTTCACGCTAATCCATGAAAGACCTTATGTACCGTACCGTTCTTACCCATCCCATCCCCCACTGACAGACGGTGAGGGGTAAATAGACCGAGTTTAAATTACCCAGCGGCCACCATTTATTACAGCGTCCACTATGCACTCATAAGACGGCAGGATCGATCCTCCTACACCTTCACGTAAGTTGTGTGTAAAATAAAATGATGGTGAGGGACAGGCAGCTAGCTAGGGGGCTCCCAGGGAAAAATGATGCCTCTGATGACGCATCGTCTTGCGAGCCGCAAAGGAGGTGTAAGTAGGTGAGCGAGCGGGCTGGGGGGAAGCAACAGTTCAGGGAAACAGATCCGGAGTGAGGAAGAAAAATGGGAGAAACGGAGCTCCCGTCTCCATTGGAAAGACGACAAAAAGGTGACGGGAAATGGATGCGAGCGGAATACAAAGTGGGTGGTATAAAGCGCCGAGGATTTGCTCCTCCATGGGTGTAAGATGAGGAAGGGATATTGTAGGATCCACGGAGATGGACAATCCTAGGCCAGAATATGCCTTTCACAGTTGAGCATGTACACGATTGTAAATTTACAGGTTGTCCCAAAATGATGTATTCCATTTTTTTCGGGAATAAAATCCAAACTACTCCAGCGAGGACTATAAACAATGGCTAAAATTAAAGCTGAGTCCTTGGGATTGCATCTCCTAAAATATCGCCAAAATCGCCAGAATATTTTAAAATTGGAACCGGAAAACGATTTTTGGGGGTGTTTAAACATGGGCGTAAACGGTAGCTTCAAATCCATGCACAGGCCAAACGGTTTGACAAAAATCCATGAATTTGGACCTTTTCGAGAGCTAAAGACAAGAGTAATTCATATGTAGGGTCGAAAGGTCGTGTTGTAATTTTCTGAAGGTCGGGTCATCGGAGGTCACATTCTCAGATGATCCATAATTTTAACCAAACTAGTAGATTGCTCTTGTCATAAGCTCTCAAAAAAGTCCAAATTCATGGATGTGTGTCAAACC
>WJFA01004643.1:0-10375 GCA_009870155.1 Pseudobourletiella spinata
GGGAACAAAAGATCAGTAAGTCTTGGTATATTTTTAGGAAATACGTTCATGATTTTCCTGAGCATAACTGACTAATGAGAAACTCTCTGTGGCAGTTGGGATGATGTTTACAAGGAAGAACTACAACACTATTCGGATGATAAAGTGGAAGGGGAGGACTGGTTTGGGCCCACAATCAAGACAAAAATTGTGAGGTAAAAGTATGTTCGCAATTCACACTGCTATAGTCGTTGATGAATTCGCCTAGATTTACGCGGTAGTTTTCTAATATTGTCCCAGGTACTTGGAGAATAAAATGTTGGACGTCCGCAAAGACGACAGCATTATCGACCTTGGCTGTGGATGTGGTCCGGTGCTTCTAGAACTGGTTGGTTTGTAGAAATTTTAATGTACAGATGGTTTCATTTTGCATATGCGACAGTGTGCCGAATTCTGACGGACGTGTACTGTTTACAGCATGAAGCAGGATTTTCAAAATTGACGGGAGTCGATTATTCTGAGCATGCGATAGAACTGTGTAAAGCCGTTGCTAATGACAATGATATGAACGTCAATCTGAAGGTGAATTTTGGGCAGTACTTTGCCTACTGTTACAGTAATCAGGAGTTCATTTTTGCTAATATTTTGAGTGCTCCTGATAATCTCGTTTCAGGTCTTTGATTTAATAAGCGGGCCCGTGGAAACTCTTGGAAAATTTAAGGTCGCAATTGATAAAGGGACTTATGATGCAGTCAGTTTAACACCTTGTAATGACCAAGCTCAAGCGCGTCTCAAGTACTTGAAGAACGTAAATTCGCTTTTATCCGATGACGGAAAATTTATCCTGGCCTCATGCAATTGGACTTCTACGGAGTTGGTTCAACACACGAAAGATTGTGAGTCTCAAATGTCCATCATTTTTAATCGTATAATTTGGAAAAATCAAAAGCGTATGCGGCTGACGCTAAATTTTGATGCATTACAGTATTCCTGCTCGTTGAAGAGATTCCCACATCAAAGTTTTCCTTTGGGGGGAAAACAGGAACTGACGTCGCCATTGTTGTACTTAAGAGGATTCTACGAACGCCTTGAATACTCTCTGAAATTCTATGACCCAGATATTATTTTCATTAAAAATATTTAAAATATTTTGGCAGTGTCCACGGATGATTTATTGCCATTGCCAGTCAGGCTGAAACAACAAGTACGTGTACTTACGAATTTACACAGATATGCTTCCATCCCGGAAGTCCGTACGTCCAATGAGCACATTTACTAAAACGCTGTCACCATTCTTGTTTTGTTTCTGCGCGTTTTGAAGTATTGCCTCGATGTCCTTCTCGTTCTCCGCATTGATCAGCACTCCTATGCCACCAAAGGCTTTCGGGATTTCGTGATAGTTGGAATACTAAAATATATAAGAAAAATATTACTCTCCAGTAATTTTCCAGGTTTTTGAAAACGTAAACTGCCGTGCAGAGGCGGATTTACTTACGGATAATCTGCAGGCAGTGTCGCTTCCGAGCATCGGAACTTGCTCCCTTGCTATTTGAGTCCAGCCGGCATCGTTTCCCACGATGGACAAAACTGGAGTCTTTCAAAACAATCAAGTACAAAAAAAATTATTTTAGCACACTATTATTTCCTACAGGTGATTCAACCATCATGAAATTACTACCTTGTGTCGGATAAAGCTATCGTATTCCATAACACTGTAGCCCAGACTTCCGTCCCCGTACACAATCCACACTTGGCTGTCGGGTTTGCAGAGCTTTGCCCCCAGTGCAAATCCTCCTCCAACTCCCAAAGTTCCGAAGGGACCGGGGTCGAGCCAGCTCAGGGGTTTTCGTGGCCTAGTCAAATCAACTAAAATTAGCTCATATGAACGGGTCATCATACCAGTTACGTAAACACATATATTATGGCATAGCTACAACATTTAACATGCTGTTGGAAAAAATGGAACATAGTTACCTCAGAATGTATGCTGCTGAGCCAACGAAGTCACCCCCATCAGCAACCAAGATCGCATTGTCAGGAAGGATCCTGTCAAAGGCCTTGAGAACTTTTATGGGGTTCAGATGTGTCTCTGTGGTCTGAGCCGCTTTCTGCGTGGAAAAAATAAATTGCTAGCTCTCAGTCACATTGTCAATTTCCTTTGATTTTGTCCCAGAGTTTCCTCATCAACTCACTGCATTCAATTCTTCTTCTCTCTTATCTTCGCGGGAACGGAGCAATTGGACCCAGCTGCCATCTGGTTTGTAGCCGCCACCCATCACCTTAGCCACTTGCGTAAGGAAGTATCCCACATCACTTTGCACGGCTAAAGTTGGTCGCCAAAATTGTTTGGAATTCTGCAAAAGAAAAACATTTTTTAGATCGGGTTAATCCCTCCACAATTTAATGATAAAAATTCAAAATTATTTTGAATTTTATTATTATATATTTTATTATTATTTATACATTTTTATTTACTTATTTATTATTACTTTATTATTTTATTATTTTAATTACTTAGACTTTCAAATACTGGAACTTACGAGTAGCATCTTCTCCTTGTCACGATTCACGGAAATTATGTCCCCCTTTTTGGGTAAAGATCTTCCGTACCCGAGGCGGAAGTCGCAAATGGCACCCGCCAGTATAACCAGGTCTGCATCCTTCAAAGCTTCTTTCCTCTTGTGACGCATCTACAAAAGTAAGCTCGGCTGTATCACATCTGCCACCCATGAACGAGCGAGTTTGTTCCCATACTTTGGGGTCGTACTTGAATTGGGTTGTCTGCACCAAGTAATCCTCTGGCCATGCCTCCTAGGAAGCACGGTATCCCAAGGGACTCCAGTGCCTTCACAACGTCATCAGTTGGGGTGGGAGGAATCGTGGCCTGACTTCCAACGATAATGACTGGTTTTGTCGCCTTCCGAATCAAGTCCACTGTTTTACTGACTGCAAGTGAAAACATACAATTATAGCTACAGAAAAAACACACCCTGCAGCGAGTTAAATCAGCAAAGACACTTACTTTGATTGGCTGAAGCCTTGGGGTAATCCACCGGTAAGGGATCAACCGGCTGAGGATCAAATGCACCTCCGAAGACGCGCGACAGATGGTAGTCAATATACCTTCCATTTGGATCATTGTTAGAGGGAATCATACGCAATAGTGTTTAGAATTTACTGCTTGTTTTTGTGCGGTCTAACTTGGACGTAATCCATTGGAAGACATTTTTGGGGTCCTTCAGAACGGATTCCTTGGCAATGACTGAATATGGGTAGAGTATGTCAATGGGCATCTCGACAAAAACTGGACCTGGACAAATCAAGTTTGAAGTGTTCACACTTTTCGAGCTTTCAGGAATTTTTAAATTTTGTTATTTAATTTAATTTTTTTTATTTCATAGCTAACCCGGCGTCCCGGACAGTGCGACTTGGCAGGCCTTGCGAAGTGTTGGCACGATATTGCGGACCGAATCGATGGTATAACTTTTCTTGCAAACCGATGCAAACAGTCCAACTTGTTCGATGTCTTGCAATGCGCCTCGGCCTTTGGCAAGTGTAGCAGCCGCTCCACCTATTTGAAAAATCAGGTTATTTTGCAAAATTTCAAAAATTCAAGGATTCGTCAAAAATATGAGCATTTGTGGATCTGAATTTTGAACTACGATTTAGATCCTCACCAATGACGATAATGGGCGACTCTGCCATCTGAGCATTTTTCACTGCCGTGACTGTATTGGTTACCCCCGGCCCTGCTGTAACGACGGCCACACCGACCTGTGGGTATAAAGACAGGAAGTTCCAATTTCGCCGATTTAATCAAATAAATAAATAATCAATAATAAATTATCAACTTGAATAATCATTTATAATCAATAAAAAACGCTTTAATGGTTTTATACATCATAAAGGAATGAAAACAGACCTTTCCGCTAAGTCTTGCCGTGGCATCCGCAGCAAAAACAGCTGAAACCTGGAAAATTCAAATTGACATAGCAGAATGAGCAAATAATTATAAATTAGACTGATTTTGGTTCTGACTTGAGGTCATGTTGGATTCTTTACCTCATGCCGGGTGTCAACCACACGAATCCCTTGCTTCTCCGCAGCCACCAGGATGGGAGACACATGTCCACCCACCAATGTGTACACGAAGTCAACGCCGTGGGCCTTGAGCACCGCAGCCACTAATTCACCCCCGTTCCGCTTACTTTCCTTGTCCACTTTCTGAAAATCACAAACAATCAGGAAGGCACACACAGTTAAAAACCGACAAACATTCAGTCTGGCAGTCTGCAGTATTTTTTTAGTTCAATTTTTTAGTTTTTTAGTAGAATTTTCTAGATCAAATTTTTGGCCGTTGACCGCAATATTTAGATAATTCATAGCAAATATCCCTACTCTCATTTTCCAGTCTAATTGTCACTTTGAACCAAGGAGCAATCAAGTGCTTTCGGCAACAATATGTGAAGGCTTCTAAAAATTTCCTCTGCATCCACCTCTTGCTCAATAGCAAATAGTTTGATTTCGATTCACTTCAGAGCTTTTGATCTTCCAGGAGTACGCCGAGTAAGCTCACGGTCACTCTCAACCTCACAACTAGTGTTTGAAATCGGTATTGGTAAATTCGGGAAATCCCGGTACCGATACCGGTACCGTTACCGATCGGTAACGAAAAGCCGGTAGCGATGGGAATCGGTAATTTTTATGGTGTTACTGAAATCCCGATCTCGTTAGCGAATGCTTTGTTATTTCGGTATCGGTACTTGTTGTAATTTACCGATACCGATTCGGTCATTTTTTTTCAAGCTACCATAAATTCGGTAACGGTACCGGTATCGGTATCGGTACCGAGAAATTTCCCGATTTTCAAACACTACTCACAACCATCGAAGTCACTCCTTCCTTATTGACAATTTTCCTATTCTCTCAAGCTGTACTTTTTCAAATTCCTCAAAGGTGTCCAAAGCGTACGAAAGTGCGTGAAAATGGTAAAATGGTAATTCACTGTTTGATGGGCGAAAAAAAGGGGTAGAACTCAACCGGTCGTCTTTGGCAAGTTGAAATTCCTGAGGGTCTTCAGCTTTAAACTATGCAAGCCATTAGGTTCAAAGTGACCCGTTTGACTGGTTTGCCTTTTTAACAAAGGCCATTCAACGGAAATTTACTCTACTGCTACCTGAGGCAATAGTGACAGACTTCGTTGAGGAAGATAGCCATAGACTTCTGCTCCAGGAACTAATGCCATTCTTCCCAAAGTTTCCCACAATTTGGTCAAGCCGCCACGGAATTTTGTTAGTGCCATTTTGATCAGGCGAGTCTTTTGCTCGGAGAAACACGCAGGGTAAAATTGAAACTTAAGAGTGGATCTACGAATTGACCTCAAGTTATTTTTCCAATGATTTTCAATTTTTTCTCATTCTCCACTGGTCTGTGTGAGATGAGGTAGTTGTTGACAGCTACACTGTGGCCAATATATCCTGTCCAGCTTTCGTTCCACCACTGACTGATTACCGACCAGTTCAACTATACACTCGCTCCGTCAACTGGTTACAGGTCGAAAAATATCAGAGCTGAAAGCTGGAACATTTGTGCCTCGGTTTTTTTAATACTTTACAGCCATAGAGAGCACAGAACATTGGATCATCGCAAATCGCCAGTGCCGGCAACCAGACGGTGAAGTTAAGTTTATTGAGTGAAGTACTGTGTAAGTGCATATGAAATCACACTGCATACAACTCACTCTCACTGTAATACATGCGGAATCTACAATTTCACATTCCCGCTCATCAAGGGTAAACATAAAATCCATTGAGTAGCAACTAATAGGCACTACGAACGAGTTTGCAGCCAGTATATACTTTCTGTATAGTTGAATGCGATCTTTTGGACGATGGACTGCGACTTTGTCACTCGGACTCACAGCAGCGGAGGCGGTGATCGTCACTTTTCAAGGTCACGTACTTGTTAGTTGTCATGCTGCTCTAATTTATGACCCCTACAGCATCTCCAAAAATACAAGGCAAATGCTCGCTAGCGGTTCATCTGATGTCGAAATAGCGATGGCTTTAAACGCTATCTGTAACAAAGAATGTGTTGGACACCATTATGTACCCTTGGCCGCCAACATCATCTGGCCAAGTCTACGGATATGCGTCAAAGGGTCCCATTTCTATGATGGCATTGTTTTACATTGTCCACAAGAGCAGAAATAGTCAAACTCTTGTATAAACCAAACCTTGCTAAAGTTACGAAAGCACGTAAATCCAGTTTCCTACAAAACCGGAATAACCGGACGGGTAACTGGAAGGCAGCTCAAAAGTAACTTGGAAAAGTTTTCGACAATGCTTTCCAAGCATCTCATGAACCAAAGTTTCCCAAGTGAAAAAGAGTTTGGAAATTTCCCTTTTGAGATATGGGCCGTGAATATTGATTTTCAATGGATTTACGCATCCCAAGCTACATTTAATTTATTTTTGCATATTCAATGTGTGAGCCATAGAAATTACAGAGCATAAGTTCGAATTTACTAGAGTTCCCGTACAAAACAATTGTCTTTACAACGACAATGTGCATTTTAAAACAATAAATAATTCAAAAAAATTAAAATTATTAAAATTAAAATTAAAAAATAATTTAAAACAATAGTGGAAACTTACGTTGATGCAAAATGTAGTCATACAGTTTAGTTGTAAATTTTGGAAATGTCAAATTTTTGTAAGGTGTGGGCTAAATAGTTTCAGTAAGAGAGCTTCTATACGGCGGGTAAGAACAACGTGGGCCATGCTGAGCCCACAAAGAGGCGGTCGATATCATCGGTTCGTGGATCTTTCTTAGAACCTTTTCCGGATTAATCTAAAACCAAATTGTTTTTCTTTTTCTTAAATCGTCTCCTCCCTCTTAATTATTTGGGGATGCGATGATGACTTCAATACCTCCACGCTGATCACAGCCTGAAGATGCTGGGATAATCTCACCACCTCAACTATTCTTGTAGAAACTTTCTGCGGAAGTTTCTGATTGACTTTGTTCACAGCAGAAAGTTTAAATTCCACCATTGTAATATGATAACTTTCCATTATTCAAGACTGTGAGGCATACTTAATTGCATGCCTTTTACATTCGACATGACCCACAGTATTCCAGGTGCCGTTGTCCTTGACTGTTTGGAAAGTGACAATTTAAGTCTAAAATGAACTTTTAAGAGTCTACACTCCTAACACTGCCGCGGTGCACTAGAATTTTACGATGTTAGAATGCTGCTATGCCCTCACAGAGACCCCAAAGTATGTGTATTTTAAAGCCCACTACACACAGAATGCTTAGATTAGGGTGAGTTCAAGGTGGCTCGTTTTTTATTGTGTTTATTCGCCAACAGTCATTTCGCACAACGACATGCATGCTCGAATATTTGGCATTAAACAGCAAAGAGCCAACGCACACGTGAATGAGAAGTAACCTTGTTTGATGGGGCTCACAAACAAATTCAAGGTAGTGCAAATGACTGGACCGTCCCTCCCTCGTGCTCACATTGTCAATTATTACACTATTGCTTTTACGACCTTGGCCATTTGTCTGGAAAGGCTCGATTTACATTGCGACCATATAGAGTTCTAGGTCGGCGATGACACAGGGACTGTGCGTGTTGCTAAATTTCTGAGAGCAACAAATATTTTTTCTTTATCATATAATTACATGCGGTATAAGCATCAAGCTGAAATTGCGGGCAGAATGTTTGTATCTCCAGCACAGTGAAGGCGGAAAAGCATCGCAGTTTCACGAGCAGTGATAGAGTGACAATTTTGATTTTTCCCTCTCGTGTGCCCATTTGTTTACACTTCTGTCCACACAATTCGAATTCGAATTCTTACGTGTCGTCAAACAACTGTCCTCCATGTGGTCATAATTAATACTGGAATTGAGTAGTTTACTGAATTTTCTCCAAGTATGTTTGTTGCCATCATCGTGGTCGTCGCAACTGCACTGCTCGTAATCTTTGCAGTGCAAAAATATTTGAACCGCAATGCTGACTTTTGGAAAAAGCGGGGAGTTTTCGAAATTGACGCCGACGGGGTCGCACCCATCTGGAAACGATCCCTTCAGCTCATCTCCTTCACCGAGTTTGATCACCAAGTGTACAAATTACTCGGAAATGAGAAGTTTGGAGGATATTTGGAGTTTGGCAACCCCGTACTGTACGTCCGAGACCTGGATCTCCTCAAGAGAATCTTCGTGAAGGACTTTGACCACTTTGTGGATCGACGAATCATCGACTTGGATAAATCTGACAAGATCTTCGGCAAGATGTTGTCCAACAGGACGGGGAAGGAATGGAAGGATCTTCGATCCATCATGAGTCCAGCCTTCACCACGGGGAAAATCAAGAGAATGTTTCAGTTTTTCAATGCATGTGGCCATCAGATGGCTTCCTACCTGAAAGAAATCGGCACTACCGAGGTGGATTTCCAGGATGCATTTGGACGATACACCGTGGGAGCCATTGCTTCCATTGCCTTTGGACTGGAGGCGGAAACATTCCGGGGTGAATCAACATTCCGCAAGATGACCAAAAAAATGCAGACATTTAGTGTGCTGAGATTTGCCAAGTTGATCACCTTCCTACTGCTGCCGTCCGTTGCCAAAGCTTTACGACTCGCCATTGCTGAGCCAGAATCGACCAAATTCTTTGTATCCATTCTCCGCAACACGATACAAGAGAGGAGGGAGACCGGGGGAAGGCGCCAGGATTTTCTTCAGATGATGTTGGATGCTCAGGCGGGAAAGTTAAAACTGGACGAGAAGGAAGTTCTCGATCGCTACGAGAGGGATGCATTATTGCCAACGGCCACGGACGGGAAGACGGATAGGAAAGATTCAGCATCCGAGTTTGACGATGACACTATTTTGAGTCAGTCCCTCTTATTTTTCTTCGCTGGAGCCGACACCTTGGAATCTCTGTTGACTTTTGTGGCATACGAACTGGCGCTGAACCCGGATGTGCAGGACAAACTGGCTCAGGAAGTCATTCCTGTCATGGAGGAGAATGAAGGGGACACCACGTATGAAATCATTCAGAATCTCCAGTATTTGGACATGGTAGTCAGTGGTAAGTTGTGCTATAGCAACTGTAGCAAGTGCAATGCCCGGTTTTACTGAGTACTGTATATAGACTTGGGTCATTGGATTTTGCTAATTGAATTTCAGAAACGTTGAGAGTTCATCCGCCCGCCTTTGCAACGGAGAGGCAATGTACGTTGGAGTACACGATTCCTGAAACTGATATTGTCTTGCCCAAGGGAACTCGTATTGTCATATCAATCAATGGCGTTCATAAGGATGAGCAGAATTACGACGACCCAGAGAAGTTCAACCCCGAAAATTTCAATGCAGATAATAAGGCCAAGAGAAATCCTTATGCTTGGTTGCCGTTCGGTCAAGGACCCCGCAATTGTATTGGTGAGTGCTACTCAATTCCATGAATTGAATTAAGAGATGAAAATCTAATAAAGGGTTACATCGGATGGGTGCTTAACATTTGATTTTTTCCCCCACAGCCATGCGTTTTGCCTTGATTGAAGCCAAAGCCGCAGTAGCACATTTAGTCTACAATTTCAAAATTGAGCCCTGTGACAAGACGCCGATCCCACTCAAATTGTCCAAGAAAACAACGATTAGGAAGCCTGCGAACGGCATGTGGCTACAATTCACGCCAAGGGATACCAAAGGAAATCATTAGTTGTTGTAACTAATAACGTTCGTCTGAATGTCTCTTTTACAATCAGCAAAGTTTATGTTTCGTTTTTCAGTTGCTCATGTTGACGTTTGAAGTCATTTTGTGCACACGTTGAAAATTGTCTGAATGTCAGGAAGAAGATATCATCAATGTTTCCATCAGCATTTATAGCGAGCTCTTAATATTTCCAATTGTAAACATCTTCCAAGTGATGCTGTTGCTCCTGTTTGCTGAAACTTGATGATACTTGACACTGAAGCGTGTGTATTTTAGCACGTAAAAACAGAAGATCTAAAATTTCTTAATAAATTTCTTTCTTAAAGGGAGGCAATTTAATGGATGTTAGCAAAGACCACCTAGTCATAGTCTGCCGTTAGTCATAGCCAAGAAGCACAGTGTACACGTATGGACGTGAACCTACTTTTATAATGTCAAATTTTATTTTCATTTCATTTTTAACTATGTGGGAGTGTGGGGAAGAAATCATCAGCTTCGTGTAATTTTCGTGGAAGAAACGTTCGCGTACAGGGCGGAATACTCTCAAAAGGGTTCTGGAATTCCACGAAAGGCTGGCGAAAGGCGAAAGGCTACGAAAGGGCAATGCTTCCGCAGCACTGTGCTAGCGCGCCAGCCTACGAAAGGCTTTGATGATTTCACGAAAGGCTA
>WJFA01004644.1:0-10375 GCA_009870155.1 Pseudobourletiella spinata
GGGTAGTAAGGAGCGCGGAGTTCATTGACTACTCGCCAACCGGAGTGACATACGAGTGATTTGCGCGAAAGCAATGTCCAGGAGCATACTGGATGACGGAGAGCGTGATATTTGTTGCTGTATAATAGTTTGAAGAGCGTGCAGGGTACCGATTAGGGGAGAGGTTCTTGTGTGTAGCTGACTGATTAATTGATGGCGGATTTACACGATGGCTCACACAGGTCTAGAAGTAGAAATAGTAGAAGTGGTTGCTTTGCTGTGAATACAGCAAATGGAGAGAGAGAGGATAAAGGGCTCAATACGGAGTCATGTTAGATTAAGTTATATGACTCGCCGATGGTCGTGATTCAGGTTTTTTTGTACCGGAAGAGCAGAACTACTCCGGCTCGTACAAAACTTTCAAGATTTTTGAACAGATTCCCGAGCGGCACGAGGATTTGGCTTTGTGATAATGAACTACAGGGCAATGCGCACTGTAGTATGAGAAAAGCTTGAGGTATTAGTCAGCTGTGTACGCTTGTGGAATTTAGGGAGTCGCTTCCTACGGAGAAGATGAAGGGCTTTGGTTGAATTGCCAAGAGCAGAGAATGAGATGATGAGGTTCTAGCGTGATGGTCCTTGGTGTGCCAATCCGTAATCACGATGCAGCTGGAGGTACAGGGCCGAAGATGAGGAGAGGGATTTAGAGAGAGCTTCTGGTTGGTTGGTCTACTGCTTCAGATCATGATCCAGCAGTGCGGGAAGAAAGGTGTGTATGAACGCTTACCTAAGCCACCCGTAAAGCATCTATTGCTTCGCATTTATGATTTATTATATTCTTGCGCTGTTAATTCATGTTATTCCGACGCGGGCAGAGAGGTCTCATGAAGTAAGTCGTTTGCATGGGAGATGTTATTGTGAGTTGCAGGAATGTATGCTGTCGCCTAGTATTTTAATTGGCACCCCAATCCTACGTTAGCTGATCTGGTCCCACGTTCCCTTCAAATTCTAAAAAACGATTCCCTAACATGACCGTCGATATACAATTTTTCGGCTAAGTTCATAAAACTGAGGATCCCGTGATGTGTGTCTGAAATGTAATTTTGGCTTTCACTTGGTGGACCAAACTAGGATATACCACGATTTACGGTCTATTCAGTCTATATTTTTTCAGGATCTTCTAATGATAAGCCCATAGTACATACCGATGTAACAGAAAGGTCTAAAATTACTGCATAGTCATTTTGTAGGCCGTCCTTCTTGAGTCTCGAGATGAGTCAAATTATGATGATGATCCAGCTTTGGAAAAAGTTCCGTTGATCTCGGTAGAGGGAAACCACCATTGAGGACTGTAAACTTTTTTTACACAAAAGCGTGGAAACAACACCAGATCTTCTCTGTATATTTCCCGTAATTTCATGTCAAACAAAGAGAAACTTCTCATCCCACTATTGAAAGCTTTAGTCTGCTCACCAGCCCTCTTCTTGGCAGTGAGCAGATTACGTTCTTATTGTTGTATGTAAGATACAAGAATTGTGGAATATCATCCCATTGTGAAAGCCATCATCATAATACGACGTCACTCCAAAGGCTCCGTTTTCCCACAACAACCAAGCTCTGGAAAATCCTTACACACAAGAATGATTAATTCCATCGGGTACTTCCGCGGAAATACTGTGACGATACCCTCCTCCTTCTGTCTCCAAACAAACTGTAACTAGGGACGAGTTAAATTCTTAAAAGGATATTATTTTTCTCTATTGTCACTCACAACTTGAACAAAAAGTACAAACCGAGGGATTTCCAACCTTGTATGCCATCTATTTATTAGTAAGAGAATCTTGGCTACAGGACGTGAGAGTAAAACACCGATGAAGTGAAGGACACATGATGGACTCGTACAGTACAGGGTCATAAATAAATATTTTAAGCACTTTTACACAGACCTGTGAGTAAGGACAAAACATTACGTTTTCACGCACTTATCACTATCATCTTCTGTACAAATAGAGACCCACGGACCCACCAAAAGGACGACGAACTAACCGAGAGGACTAAACTAACCCATGGCTAAAATGCTTTGGCAACTAATTAATTACATGCTAGATTAGAATTAATACACGTTTCACTATTCACATGACTAGACTCGGAAGTACATGAATTGCTGCATTTTAGTTTATATTAAGTCACATTGAGTCACAGCTTCCTTGTAATTGCTCATTAGTATCATGGCCAATTGGAACAATTGGGCTGTTTTGCATTGCACACAACAAGTAGCAGTGGCACAAAAAACACACTTCAACTATCCTACAGCTCTCTATGTGTAAGTAGTAACGTAATGAACACCACAATACCTTCTAAAATTTCGTAATGGTAAAGTTATAAAGTTCCCCCATAATACCGCAATGCTCACAGGTAACACAATTAGTTTCCATACATGTCATAGCTAATAACTACGAGACTTAGGAAGCACAATTTGACAATTTCATGGGTCCCACATTCATTAACAAACGTTAAGAGCCTCTTTCCTTACATGATGAGGAGTTCTGTGACTTGGTATGGTGAGTACCACACTTTAAAAATCACGAGTATCTTACCCTTGCGAACTGCAAGGACACTACAATCATCACCACCACCACCTTTAAAGGTACACCCTAGTACGTAGTTACAACTGTACAAAATGAACAATCTGTCCCTCTCAACATCCTCCAAAGGCCACCACATCACGAATCACGAACAAGCTGCCATCGTCGGACTAAGTCAGTACTTGATTCTTCGTTTCCCAATTTCAAAAATCCTCACCACACATACTATATGATGATCACTACTTCACGTTCTAAGGATCGTACCAAAATAGTCCCTTGATAACAAGATCGATATCAAAATTTTGAAAAAAATATTCTTCTTTTCATCATCTTAGATGTAGGATCTCTATTAGTGGGAGTTTTACAGTGGATTTGAACTTCAAAAAGTACAGTTGTTGCAGAGGTAAAAAAAGCTCGTTCAATTGTGGTGGTAGCAGCAACAGTACGAGCTCAACTGAGCATTGCTAATATTTTGGCTACTCGTTCTCCACACTCGAAGAAGTGGAGACATTCCCATTCTGTTTCTTCAGACTCCGCCGAAAATGCTTGCTGGAAGGTATGCAATCTGTAATCTCAATTTCTGGCATGATGTCCTCCTTCTTCAGGCACTTAAGTCTCTCCTTCTCCTGCGAAGTATCCGCTGATTCACACTCAATTGATGCCAGGAATAGCGCTGCAGAGAAAAACAATCAGAAGCATTTACTATATGAAGTAACCGCAACACATCCACTACACCCAACTGCATTTTGATTGCCGACATTTTTGGCTTTTGGTGTATCTGCCTTGCTTTGTTCCTGACTCCATCAAAGAAACGCATTGCCAACTACTACTTTAATCGTGTAGGAGGGGAACCAAGAAACTATCACGACGCTAATCGTTACTTTCGAATGGGAGGATACTAAGCATTTTAACGCCGTGCGCTTGATTTGATCATTTCAAAAGAATTTAAAAAGCGCTATCAATCGCCTCTTTTACGGAATTTTCACTTCACCCGTAAGACCCTTCGCTACGACTTTGAACACCTACCAAACTCAGCACATCGCACTTACCCTTATCATTAAAGACGGGCGCTGTGTTCAGGGCGGTGAGAACTGTTTGGACCTTGGGGAATGAACAATTTACTTGCTGCCAGGATATGACCTCCGTCAGTTGCTTGGCGAACTGCCAGAATTTCTCGAAATTCAGATGGCCATTGGGCAACCTGCGTCAGAGGAAACGGCTATATTGCTGTCCATTGAGCTTCTCACATGCACTTGTTATCATCCCATCGCATCTTATCCTCTCGGAGAAATTCCTTCAATATCACGGACAATACGCGGACAACCAGGTCATTCAGCTTAATGCCACCCCCGTTCCAGATAACAAGAAAGAAAGCAATCCACCAACTGGGAAATATCACGGTGGGAGCAATTCAGTGCGGGAAACTAGGATCGGGTTTGATGGGCAGATAAATCAAGTCTGTACATCCGTCCGCAATGAACCATTAAACACACTTCAAAGACTCCCATATCATTGTTGTTGCTTGCTTGCTTACTTTGAGGCGCAGCCTTCGTTTAAAAAATAGAGATCTTTGACCAGGAGGGAGAAGAACGGAATCACTATCCTCTGCCTTTCATCCGATGCACCTGCGGACCTCCACACAGCTGCCTGGACAAAGGGCGAGAAAAAATCTTTATTACTCCAACACACTCCCCCATCATTTTCCACCATAATGCTTCCCATATCTTCACCACAGACATACATTGCATTGAGTCAGTCATCCATTTACCTTGAGAGTGGATCTATACGAGGTAAAGTTGGAGGTAGGATCCATCTGATGTTCCAGTATCGAGAGCTGAGCCGATGATATCTTGTTCCACTGTAACAGGAAACGTGGACTTTTACTTCGTTACACACAACATCAGAGCACCCGAATCCATAGCATGGCAGTGCCATTGGCACACAATTAACAGGGCCACGAGTCCTTCCGGGGACGAATTACAATAATACTCTCTCAAACATTCTTTCCGCGGTGCACGCACGGAATCATCCCCAAAAAGCAACTTGGCGCCCATTCCAACCCAGTGCACATACAGATGCATACATACACCTACATACATAAAACTTGGCACCAATTAGCACCGACGTGTGTGACATTTCCAACGAGGAATCCCGACACACAAAACCAATTCCCGTCTACCCACGTCACCGTCCCTAACTAACTCGGGTCTCGTATCTGGCAATTGAAGAGTAATCCTTAGTTATTCCCCCAGACCGAGTGACGCCACGCGCAGGGTAAAAGTCGCGTCAGTTACCCTCAAGTGCAGGTCTCACTCAGGGGAAGGAACCCCGGCTAGAAAACAAGGTGATTCCGATACCAAATAAGATAAACAGGGGGTGCTGATCCGATTACCGGAGAGAATATTTTTGGAATGTTCTCGGGAGGGAATCTCATCTGACGTCGTCGGTGAGGGATACAACGATCTACTTACACACCTTAAACACAACATCCTTCCCCCTCATTTCCCATGTTCCTCAAAGGATAGCTCCAGATTAGTTACAAGCATTCAATTCTACCTCCGTCCTACCGGCAAAATTGCAGAGCTAATAAACCCACCTCCACAATCTTTCACACCGTCCGTATTCTGCTCAAACTGTGAGCTTCGGCCCTACTCTTACGGCCCGGCCGACATATGTATCCGAGTGCCCTTTTATTTATTTTCAGTCCGGTCAACGTCATTGCGATGGAAGGGGACCAGAGCAAATATTTACACTCATATGGAGCTACGTGTGATCTTCTCCGCCAGAAATCAGATACGATCCATCTCCCTTTGGCACCAGTTTCACCACTGTGTCTTCCTTACTACATATTTACTCCGGTAGGGCGGCGGGGGCACGGGTTTTCACTTACATCATTATTATGATAAGGAGCACATGGGACGGGGTGTGCTTTTGTATGTCCATGTCCGCGTTTATGTATTTCAGTATAAAAATCTCACCGTTTTCTTCAACCGTGCAACTGGAGACATGTTCAGCCCCGCAATGATGGCCATGAGAGAATTGAAATTGCCAATGTTAAAGCACTCCCTGGCAGCTTCAATCCAGTACTCGATAACTCGTATTCTGGACTTCTTCTTCGGGACCTAAATGCGGGGATTAAATTTACTATTAGTGAAGACACAGCACACCATCCTCACTCTTCTTACGAGCACTATTACTCTGTACCCGAGCCTACCACTAAGTAACCCTGTAAGCTAGCAGTGCGAGAAGCAAGGTTAAAAAAATACCGTGGGGAGCTATTCCAGAAGACAGAAGTGGGCTCACCCGGAGAGCCGTAAACCCCACTAGAGTTTATTAAAGAGCCAATAAATTGTCTCGGACTCTTTTAAGTAAATGCTGTAGGATTGTAACCCTCTTACCCGCAGTGGATAGTATCAGCTCCACTTCCCGCTGCAAGTGCATTACCACTTCCTCCTCACCCCAATCCGCATCAGCCCAGTCGTAGTCCCACAATAGGGATTAAAACTTAGATTGTATGGTCGTGTGAGCCACTCCAAGATCTACATGTGCTACTTTGTACTGCCCCTGCTGCCGCTGCTGCACAATTAGAAAAAACTTGGAGGAAGGTCCTAATAGAACTTACAGGATACTCACAGCAGCTGACGTCAAACCAGTGCACTCCTCCATCCCGGAAAACATGGATGCTTTTAAGTTAATTTAAGAGACATACAAAGAGCCTTAAGTAGCACCTTCACAATTACGGAGGAGGGGAGAAAGGGGGGGGGCGGACCCACGGGAACTCCCTCCCGACCATGCGGTTGTCGGCCGGAGCCTTCCCACACAAACCAGGAGGACAGAAAAGTATAGGGAAAAGTTACATCAGACACGGAGCCTACCATCCACTACAATAGCATTCCTCCCATTCAGACAGCCATAGGCCACAACCGTATTTCCCCCCCCCCAAAGCCCGCACACCACGGCGTGGAGCCGTCACCATAAAGTTCCTTCAACATTTCAGTCAGCCAGCCTACGTGACGCGGCTCGAGCAAGTTACTGTAATGACGACCGTATTTATGACAAACAGGAGGGAAAATGAAGCTGCGAAACGGGTTCCCTTTGCGGGCTACGCCTGTTCCCATCTGCACGCTACTACCATACGACTATGCAGATAGACACGGACGTCACTCCGGCCGCCTCCTCCAACAAATATTATACCTACCGGTTCGGCGGCTTGTCCTTTTCCACAGAGTTTACGACCGTCCCATACTATTTCATTTCAACCAGTCTAATATTCCGCTTCATTACCAAATGAACTCTGCCCATTACTACTGTTTCGCTCTCCCATTACCACTTTCAATTACTTCGGTGGTTCGCGGGTCGAAACCACTCAAATGATGTTCTCTCCCCCCCCCTCATACCAATAATAATAATAATAATAATAGTAATAATGAATCAAATCCACAGATAGAATCCCGCTATCTAGCAACTATACTGCGTGTGGGTCAGGGTCAAACCAAACATTAACTCCCTCGTCATCCCTTCCCTGCAACTGCTTACCTTACAAATCTCCGTGGCGACGAAATAGCTCAGCCGGTTGAACCACTGCACGTAGCATTCCAAATTTCGGGTCTTCTTCATGTCCTTGTAATTGGTCTCGACTTGAACGTTGTCCTTCGCAAAGGCCTGCAGAAGATCCCCCATGTCATTACTTCATCCCTCGTGAACATGACAGAGCCCTCGAAATGGGAAATAGACCCTATAATTACCACGAACCTGAACGAACTCCTCCGGTCCGATGTATGACAGCCGTTCCACCTCAATGTGAGTCAGCTGCTGGGCCAGCATAGCAGGGTTCGGGCACACTGACAGGACGGAAGGCTGTGAGACAAATTTCGTGATTAATTCAGCAAATTAACACAGGCTCTCCACCACGTACTTTTACACGAGGGAATAAATACTACGAGTATCCCACATAAATCACGAAGATATGGAGCCATGGAGACAAGAGGACAGGGCGTGCTATAACACATATTGGTATAATAATAATAATAATAATAGCATGATTTCAAATTCCCTCTATAAGACGCCGTGCATGCTGTCTATCCGAATGGCACGTCAGACCATCCAGCATTGCCCTCCTCCGGGATTGATATACACATTCAAGGGCTATAAGCTCTGGGCATAAGATATCCCCGTAATAAAACTGACCCCCACTTGATTGTGTACCCGACGAAGGGGGTGGTGGTGGTGAATACTGATGCATAATGCATAGTGCTAACCCTCATGGAGTTATTACTATTTATCTGGCTGCCACCACATCTCTTCCAAATGATTTCTCAGGGGACGACGCTCCTTAGGTACATGAACTCATTGCTCATCCATTGAATAGGAGCCATATATTAAATGTATCCCGTTGTCATGGCTTACTATCAGGAGGGACTATCAGGCACGTTAGACAAGGGGGGAGGACAACAAACAGATATCTCCGAACCCTTTCTACATCCGTATTTATGTAATACACACCGAAGAAACAAGTGGGCACGAATGGCGAAAGATAAGTTGCTCGCCTGATGATGAAGGAAGAGGATTGGAGAAGCCTACAGATCGTGAGTGAGAAAATCGGATATGGGTCTCATCCCAAGCAATGGCAGTCGCCGTATGGTAGAGTACGCTAGACTCACCGCTTTGTGTGGCTCGCCCAGGGCCGCTTCCGTATTGTACCGATGTAGCAGGTCCTCATACCTTTCCAGTCCAGTGAGCCGGGCCAGGAGGGCGGACAGGAGCTGGGACACTTCCTTGCGGATCTGAAGGCACAGAGTTCCAGTTATTCCCCATTACTATTATTCCCGAATCCCTCCATACTCCACCCCCCCACCCCTGCTCTCACCACCATTCTCATAACAGTTCCAAATATGGAAGAGACTCACGGGTGGATGCATGGCCACACACTGCTGAGTTATCGTCCGGACGTGGACCATCATTCTTTCATCACGGAAATCGTATGGAAATAGTTCCGCCCAGTCCCCCAGGAGCCGAACAAGATTTGTCACGGTCTTCATCCCCACCGAGCTCGCTGTAGTGAACGCTACCTGGAAAACGCATTACAAAGTTATCCCCTACAAGTTTCACAAAACCTCTTTAAAAGCACGCACAAAGACACATCCACCCTGTCGAATATCCAGAGAAAGGCTAAAAGCAAAAGTCTCTGTCTGAATAATATCTCGTCAAAACTTTATGGTTCCCTACAGAATATATCATAACGGCCTATTTTGAGTCATCAAGGAGGACAAAATAATTTCTCCTTTAGAAAAATAACATTTCTTGGCACTTTTGCCCCATTACAATTTTTATTTCCGCCACCCAATCTTAAGCTCAACGTTTCCGATTTTCCACACCAACTACCCCCTATTCCCTCCCCGATTGAAAACTACCGTGTGTTTGTGCCATCGAAACGAGAGTTTACACATACTCCATTTTACAGCCACACGCTATCTCACAGGCTCAGGCCATAAAAAGTTGGCTCAAAAACATTGACTGTCTTGTCCTCTCCTCTACGTATAAGCAATAGTACACTCAAACACACAAATACGCGGAAACAACATACATTTTAAGCCAGACTATATCATACATTTAGGCCAAACAAGACGTTGCTGTAGTATAAGCTGTCATCATATTTAATTGCTAAAAAGCTGGGGAACCGTGAGCGAGGAAAAAGTGTAGTGCTGCAGTGTGCTAAACGAACTCGTCCGCTCTCCCCACAACACCATCAGGCACACACACACAAACGTCATATCCAACATCCCTCGAGTGGCTCCATCCTCAGAGCGACTGAAATGGACTGCAGTGTGTCAGCCGCACGTCAACTTACTCAGGGACGGGAAATGATGAAAGCTGGGGAATGGAATTACCTGACTCGATGAGGAGTTCTGCTGAGTGAAGAAGACAGAGCGGGAAACTCGGCCGAGGAGCTCATATGGTGGAATGTGGAGTCGGGACGAGAGGAGGAAGGCAAAAATAAACGCTCGATCTGCATAGAAGCCGTCCGTCGGCACCAAGTGCTGAATCAGCGCCTCTAATGTGCCCGATATTAGGCTTCGGTCCGCGTAAACCAGGGTCTGAAATTTCACACCAACCATAACCCCTCAGATCATCCTCACACATCCCACTCACCTGATTCCTCACGTACCCGAAAAGTGCTCTGACATCGCGAGGGCGAGGAAATGCAAAGAGGGAGCTCATATCCTTTCATCCTGTATTTACTTAACTATATTAGTCGTGTACGATTCCAGCTGGGAGCCGTAAAGCAGAAGGACATTAGGGGTATTACGCCGGTTCCAGGGAGGATTTTGTAACAAAAATAGCAAGCCCGCGGGGACGAGGCGGTCCTCACCTCCTCCTCCCCTTCCACACTAAGTAATGCATGCCATTTATGCATGACACATTCGAGGAGCACACGTGGATACGCATAAGCTGAAAACTTTGCTATTACAAGCAAAGTATTTCTCAAAGTGCATTGAAGATATTCTGATGATTGCGAGCTTCCCTAGTAGTCTATAATCACGTTCTGAGCTCCTGCATGTAGAATTCCAGGAGTGGCTCCATGAGTAATATTGTAGGCGAAAATTGTACAGGTTTCCTGGCTCTGCCCTTCGTCACTCGGTCTTCCGTGTGCTCCTTCGAACCGGGAAAAAAGGCCTAACAAGGGGGGGATCCCACATGTCCCCCAGCACATAGTGGGCACTATGCGGGTTTAGGAGGTCACGTAGGAACATTAATAATGCCAAGCTCCTAGGTGCGGAAATTCAGGTTTGCTGGAGCTACAGACCGTCAAA
>WJFA01004645.1:0-10373 GCA_009870155.1 Pseudobourletiella spinata
GCACAAGCCTAAAAATTGAGCAGAGAATTTATTGAGTTATTGTTCCTGTGCAGTAAAATTTAACACGTCCTTATTATCCACTACCGGACCGGAGGAGTGGCTGGGGCAATATAACGAACCGGGAGGGACGAGGAGAATAATGAATTATGAGGCACAAATGACTTGATTTCCTATTTCATTCACAGAATCCCCACGGGCAAAAAAAAATCCAGTGTCCTCACACGAGCAGTGCACTTGAACAGACAATTTTAATTGTTATTATTATTATTGTAGTCCCCTAATGAATCTGTGTATATAGCGACTCACTCCTACGGCTCTCAGCAGAACACACACGTTGGGCCAAACACAGTTAAAAATCTCTGTATTTAACGAAGGGAATTGTTAGAAATTTCCGCCAATGTATCCGGCAATGTCCCGAAAAATGGTAAGCCCTTATGACGATTCACTTTTGGAAAGTCTAGTTTACGCACAATGTGGTAGTGAGCACTGGCTGTGATGAACTGGCTCAAAACCAGAGTCACCGAACGGACATACGGAATCCACACGAGCCTCAATCCACAGTACACTAACGACCGTCTGAGGCGAGAGCTACTGCTGAACTGACTGTTTGAGCCAAACTGTAGGGTACCATATGCCGCAGCCAGCAGTCCATTCCCACTCTGCCACCGTCATCTCACCCACTCTCCATCTTCCCTATACGAACAGACACACGCAGAAGTACGCTGTGGTTATACTGTAGGGGAGCTGGAACGCTGCGGCTTATTTCCACAGACATGACATACATATTCGGTCAGTCCGGAAGAGCCTCGAAAGGACCTATTGATGCACCAGTCGTAGTAGTAGTATTGTCGTATTTGGAACATTTTCTAAGTCTTCGTTTCCGTAGTAACCTCTCATGTCCACTTCCTCAACTTGGAGGACTTCAAAGGTATGAAATCGGGCTGGTAGCTCCTATATACTACTATAGTCCTGTGGGAGTAAATTTCGGGGCAAGTGCTGGTCTACTTATACACAGGATTTATTACGCAAGATGTCCATTAGACTGACGCTGATTTTTACCTTGGTCCATTATTGGAGGTCGTAAAGAGAGGAGCAGAGCTCGAGCTGTGTGCGGAGTGATGTTCCCCTCACAAAGGACCCTCACCCACCTCGTCCCTTAATGTTTCACATTGGAGGAAGATCTGGTGATAAATGGTATAATCGGCTAATAGCCCGTACACGACGGCGTTCCACACATGTGTGTAGAGGAGCTCCAGATCGGAACCGTGGCACGATGTTACGCATTGAGGGAAGGGTGCTTATTGCTGCTCGTGGAAATATTACTATGTATGTACTTACGTACGACAGTAGGTGGAAAAATTGGAAAGCCGGTCCAATGGAACTGAAATAGGCTAACTGGTGAATGGGCGCGTCACCCCACCCTCATATCCTGCCGAGAACGCGGCTCTGTTTAGCCTCACACTTGTTTACCTTATGATACACAGAAAGGAGAATGTGTGTGTGTGTGTGTGTGTGTGTGAGTGTGTCTGTGTCTGTAACTGGAGTGAATGAATACATATGTTCGGCGCACTTTGGATGCATCCTCCGATTGTACAGCTTACTCTTTATTGCCGGATATTTACCTTTTTAGATATTTACCGTCTCCCTTATCATTGGCGAATCATGCGGATTAAAGGGAACGTTGGAGGTACTCCATGATGTAAGTAACAAGGGCGGATAATGGGAGGCCTCACCTCTTTGGATTGACGAATATTCTTCTCTTTTTTTTTTTTTGAAAAACCCACGTGGCGTATTTGTGCAGGGGAATGGAGATATTTGGATTCTCTATGAATAGAGCGTAGAACGACGTTTCCTCTGGGAGGGTTCAATCGCCTTTGCATATATTACGGAAATGTAAATGGAAGTGAATGTGCGTGTATGTATGAGTGAGTGTGCGCTATGTCAGTGTGCTTGAGTGTGTGTGTGTGTGTGTGCCGGGACGGTGGTGGTGGTGGATCCGGGTTGACGAATCCATGCTGTCAAATGAAAAGTAAAAGGCGAGCGGAATTATTTACAAGGTGGCCCGTTGAATGAGTCGTCCATGACAGGATCTTTCAGACTGAAAATTTCTCAGGTGTATGTGTGCAAGCCGGCTCTTTTTATTACTCGTATATGCAGTGTTGGCAGGATGCCAAATGCCCTATGCTATATGCCTGCCAGCCCCACGGTGCCAAAATGCCTGCCCAAAATGCCCAAACACGTGCCAAATGCCCTCCTACCAAATTTCCCATCCAATCCAACTCTGTCAACCATTCGTCCCGCCGTGAAAGCCAGGGCTGAAAGCTTTTCAACGGACCCTCGCGCGTCCATATATACCAAAGGTGGCTTGACTCAAGTTAGAATGTCTTCTTCATGTGTACGGGGACATGTTTGGAGGCAGGGACTCCCGGATACGCACTGTACGTGGGTAAATGTGTTTATGGCTTTAAGCGTGTGCTAGTGTGCATTTGTCCATGTGTTCCTGTGTATATGGCTGTGCGTGTGTGTATGTGTGTGTGTGTGTGTGTGTGTGTGTGTGTGTGTTGCTGATGGTTCCAACAGGCTGATCGGTTTGCCATTACAAGCACAATTTAGCGTTCCAGCACAGCGCTTGGTATAATGATCCATGCGGGCGTATAGTGTGTCGTGGTGGTGGCAGAACAGAGGAACACAATAACAATCCATTATAATGGGAAGGAGAATATGGTCTGGTGCAATGGTGGTGTTGTCCCGGCACAACACATGATGATGGTTTTTTGGCACCAGAGCAGTCGTCAGCCCGTAGCCACAGTGATGTTGTTGGAATATATGTGGAATGATGATGATTATTGTATGAGGGAAGGATGTGCCGATGGTCCTCCGTGGGCTGAAAGTTTAGAGTTGGTGTGGCAAATTGGCTCTAATTTGGTGTCGGGCATCACTCATTCCACTCTGCCTCCGCGTCTTACCACATCAAATGGGTGGCAAGCAATAGTAGCACATGCACACACACACACACACACACACACACGCATACGCACACGCTTCAAGTTCACAACGACGGAGCTGGAAGAAGATGACACCACTACTACTCTGCAGTGTAGGAGCAACAACACACTTGGGTTCCCGCACGTCGGTCATTACTTGCCGCCTCAGCGTCTACCATGTTATTCTTTTCAATCATGGTTTTTTATGGATTTTATTCACACCATTCTCTAGCGGTGAAAATTGAGCTCATGGGCTAAGGGTCTACTGTTGTGAGGATATCTGAGGCCGTAATGATTCGACCGCAGTCGACAGTAGATCTCTTTCTAATGTCTTTCTTATCCTGTGCGTAAGGGTATGTGTGCCGCTGAAAGTGTGTGTGTGTGTGTGTATGTGCGTGTATGCCTAAATGTGTGTGCTGTGCGTCCATGCGCCTATCCTTGCGTGTGCGTCAATATTCCTGTGTTTGCGTATATGCGAGTATGTGTTTCCACAATCTTGTGTCTATGCATGTATGTGCTTCAAGTGTATGTGTGTAATGCCAGTATATTCTTCGGCATTCCGGCGTGTCCATGTGCACTTGTGTGAGTTTACGCTAAAGTGTGTATCCTTGCCCTTATGTGCCTACATGTGCGCCCATCCCTGATGTGTTTGTCAATGCGGGACTTTGCAATAATATGGATCTGTGTGTCAACATACGGCTACAGAAGTGTGTGGGCATCTATATTCATAAATCCTCTGCCGTATATACATGTGTGGGGTGTGTGTGTGTGTGTGTGCGTAAAATTGAGCAAAGTATATGAAGTGGGATCGAAGACATCTTTCACCCTTTTCCGAGCACAATTGAATATCCATCCCATTCACCACGCTGAGCCCCTACCACCATGCTGCCACATATATACATACATATGCACGTCGGAATATATATGACTACAATATTTTTATCCTCATATTTCCATTCATTTTTTTCACACGTTCTCCCTTTGTCCTGTCATCCGTGCACGTCTTGTACCTTCATATGTTCTGTCACGCTCCATTCTTTCTCCGTCCGAGCTGCACCCAGAAATTTCTGTTTTGTCATCTTACTCTTCTTCTTCTCCAACACAGACACTCAAATGCATCCACACACGCACGCACTTACTCACTCACTCACTCACTCACTTGACTCGCCCAACACGGGTAAACATGAAAACATGACAACTGGGTCCTTGTCCAACTCCATGCATCCCAATATGTACACCCAGGCGAACAACTCACCTCGAAAATATGAGCGGGACAACTTAATTTTCTACTCGTTTTTGGCGGTGGATGGATCATTTTATCATAATGCACCTATAGCTAACCACATGATGCACAAGAGCGTGCAGTGTTTCCCCGCACACATAATTCTAATTTCCAGAGAAATCCTACCTCCACTCTGAGCAAATAAACTAATAGCACCCTCTGTGTGGCCTGACACGGAGACGGATGGGGATTCCGCGTTGTTTTTTTTTCTCTTGAGCACTCCGTTATGGCCCAGCCGACAATAGTACTGGATCGGGTTGAAGCGTTTCGTGTGAGACTCGTTATTATTACTCCAAGTTTCACCCAGCACCAGCCTGAGGTTGCCTAGGCGACGGGTTTGAGACTTGAGAGAGAGAGAGAGAGAGAGAGAGAGAGAGGAACACTTGGATGGATGGCCTATGCATTCTTCATGAGGGAGAGCAAACTATATTTCAATTGAACCTGGACGGATATGCTCTCCGAAATTGGTTTTGATAGCATGGGGAGTATATAGCTGATGTCTTACAGCCTTCATCATCGTCATTAAGGAACAGAAGTCAACAGGGAGAGAGAGAGAGAGAAGGACTTTTCTCATTAAAAAGTTTCCCCTTGTTACTCTCTCGGTAGCATGAGGAGACGAGCGGCGGAAGATTCTGACATGGAGAAACTATTCAAGTGTCCAAAGTTGTGTGAGCCATCATGAAGCGGCTTTTGATTTTATGATCCGCCATATTTTACTCCCTTGTTGGCTTACGGTAGTACGTCTTCCTAGTATGTACCGGCCTGCGAATGCACCATGATACGAGTGGAGCTACTTTTGGAACTGCCGAACTTTAAGATGATAATCTCCCTCCAGGAAAACATCCTGCTGCCATCCAGAGGCCACCTTTTTGGAATTCCAAAAAAGTAACCCCGTCCACTTTTTCCAACCATGAATTAATAGCGGCTCTTTCCTCCTTGGCTTAATTAAATTTAAAATCAGTTTCAGTTTCCCCACACAATAACGAAAACAACAGCAAGGAGAACAAGTTCAACGTAGTCCCCATAATACGGGACGTGGGAACAATGCTAAACACCATACAGGAAATAATGGAGTTGGAAAAAGTAGCAGCGGTGTTGGACCCATGCGTGCCTGGGGATTGTGCGTGTGCGGACTGAGCATAAATAAGGTTTTAAATTGAAACCGAAATACTCGGTGGGGACGACGATTCTTTTTAGAGTGTGAAGGAAAATGGCGCGGGAAATGTGGCGAAAGGCTCCATGGTCCGCTCATTTCAACGCCCCCACCACGGGGTCCGTCCGTTCCAGATTTCCAGGGAAAAAAGGTCCATTTTGTCCCTGGAAAAAAAATGCCGAACCCCCTCATTTTTTACTATATACTCTCATTCTAATGGGTGCAAGGGTCCTTTGGGTCGGACACTATCCATCTTGTCATGAGTATATATACATATATACTGGTGGAGGTGCGGGAAATTTTGTTTTTGAAAAAAAAAGAACTATTATGATTTGTCCAAGTGATAGCTCCTGCTTTAATGCTTCACAAATATCTGTACAATGACGGGGATGGGTGTATATGTGAGTGTTAGCCACTTACCAACAAGCGGATTAATTTGAAGGTAGGTTAGTACCGTAGTGTGCCTTGTGTATTGCACAGACTGTAGTAGTAGTAGTAGTAGTAGTGGTAGTAAATGTGAATCCCAGTCCCAGTCCATATAAATGTTGGTGAAATCTAGATGAAAGAGACTAATATTTATTGTTCAGCCAGAGCATCTTCTCCCTTTCCGTGGGTGAGCGTGTCTATGTGTGTCTGCGTGGACCCGTAAAAAGACAGGACAAAGATTCATTATAGGAGGCGATGGAGGCACGGGATAAATTAGACATGGTCATAAAATCATTTTTCATTCCCTCCTTCACAAAGCCTCATTTTCTTCACTTGGTTATCTTGCCATCAATCAGGGAGCTCCCTTTGACTTGCCCTCTGTGTGTGTGTGTGTGTGTGTGTATGTGCCTGTGTGTGTGTGTATGTGCCTGTGTGTGTGTGTGTGTGTGTGTGCCTGTGTGGATGCAAGTGTGTGAGTGGCTGTGTGATGTGCGCGGCAAAGTGTGTGCGTGTGTGTACTTGTGTGTGAGCAAGAGTTCAGTAGAGATTACTCTGATTGAATTCCAATCGGCAGAAGTAGTCGATCGGTCAAGCGCTGTAGTAATAGTAATAGTAGTAGTCGTAGTGGAGATCTCCACAGAGAGCCTCTGCTCCTCCTGGTGCGAGAATCCATACGACGACGCGACCATTTCACTCGCCTAGAACGTCCGTCTCTCCAGAAATCAAATCGCTTCATATACAGGATTAATGGCCGGTAGACCGGGGTGAGATGTAAATAAATTCTAATGCCGCGCCGTCCCATCGTGTAACATGGTCCATCTCCTGGAACGTCAGAAGAAGAGCTATAGATATTTGAAATCATGGTTCCGCCACGACTCCTTAGCCCGTACATATCCACAGACACATTGTAGAACGGAACTGGAACCGAAAGGAGACAATAGCCATCTCGGATTTCTCACTCCAGCTCTCCTTCCCTCCCTCCCTCCCGTACACTCCCTTGTTCATAATGTATCTGGCCGTCTGATCAGTGGGATGGGGTGAGGAAGGAGTCTTGGAAGGCGCTTGGAGGGGCGAGAGCTAACAGTTTTATGGTGGGACACCCACGGAGCCCAAGATTGACTTTAAGGACTCTGTTCTAAAAAATTCGGCCGCTCGGGACCGAAGGTTCCTTTACATTTTAACGACGACATCCTCGTCGTCGTCGTCGTCGTCGGCAGCAGCAGCAGCGGCGGAGGGCGATGAGTCCGAACCCCCGTCGTGCCTTCACCGAACCCTCGTTCTCAAGACATTCTAAAACCGAGGTGGCTACGTATATGGTACACCATTGTGGCTTCCCTTTCATCATCATCATCATCATCATCATCATCATCATGGATGATAATAAGAATTGGACCTTCATTTAAGTGTAACTGATAGAGGGAATGAGTGAGTGAGTTGAAAGCCGTAGAGACACACGAGAAGGGTTGCTGACTGTGAGATGGGAAATTGTGTGTGCATGTGTGTGTGTGTGTGTGTAAAACATGTTGCCTTGTTACACACAGACGGAGCCCAAATTACAGCGTAACGTGTACTACTAATAATCATAATAGTAATAATAATGGGAGGAGGGGTACAGGGTAACATATAGTAGGAGGTTAAAATGCATTACGCGCAAGACGTCCGTGCGCGGCGGAGGTAACTTATTGCATACATGGAGGGAAGAAAATATTAATAATAAAAAAAAAAAATGAAAACCTTGACGGGCCTAATTGGGCCCGAATGCTGTAATAACATTACCACAGCGGAGGCTCTTCCCTATCATAACCCTGAGCTTTATACACCTTTAATGTGGCCATGAAATGGCCCTGCTCCGGCTCCCAACGCGGATAAGTTTCAAATTTCACCCCCGTCCTCCCGTGTACATCCCCCTTTCGCTCCCGTGTGTAATTTCCCATCCGGATATCTTGCAAGACTTTCATCTTGTTGCTGGGATATGAGGGATCGTGTTGTGCTGCTGTGTATCCCCTCGTATAAACCGGCATCAGTTATTCCTCCCATGCTCGCCTCCGCCCAAACTATCCTCATCTTGAGCTGGCACTTACATGCGGTGCCTTTCATATATATGATGGTTCTGACTGGAGAGGAGTGGTTCCGTTTATACATACATACAGCAAGGCTATTCCCCACCGCAACCTATCAACTCAATGCCAAGGGTATTCAGGGAGATGCACTTGAAAAAGTTTTACCCTGCTCCTGTTGGGGTAGTACTTACTATGCTGCTGCTGCTGCTGCCACTACTACAAGGTGTTGGGTCCCCGTTACTGTCAACGGTAATGGCAACCCTTTTCAATTACACGAGCAAAGTGCACGGGCTCCCATCCAACCTCTCTTGTGTCTTCCCTTTATTTCAAGCCCACGTCAGGTCGTATAATAGACACGACTGCTCGTTAGTGCAGTTGACATCTGTGTAAATTAACCCGCTAGGTTTTGAGGGGTGGCTTTGGAGGTCCGCATTGAGGCTATATAATACTGTGGCACTGGCGGCAATGTGGTGGTAGTGGTGGTGGTGGTGGTGGAAAAAACTTTTAGATCGTCACTGCATGGGCGTCTACACATATATTTCTTCGGGCGGCGCATTGCGGTATTGCAGTACGTAGCGAGCTAAAAGGGGCTGACCGGAGGATGGAAATCTATTAAAATGCAATAACCAATAATAGCTGGAATAAAATTCCGCGTATTTTCAAACTGTATTAGAAATAGGGAGCGGCGTCTGGCGCGAGTGAGTGAATCCAACATGAGCCGTGCGTGGAGATACAAACTCATGAATATAAGATACGGAGGGAGGGAGTGAGCCGCTGTACGTAGTATGTGGCCGCACACGCAGACATGGTTGGCTTGATCAGTTGGAGAGCGGGAGGGGATGGATTTAAAAATGGCTATTTTTATTAAAAATGAAGTGGGTGCTTCAGGATATGAGATAGAGGGGTGAGCGTAATGTAATAAATTCCCACCAAACTCTATCTCTCTCCGAAAATTCGTATTCATTTAGTGCATATATATAAAAGCGGGCAAGGGTGATGCCAGGGAGAGTGTAGTTCCGGTCGTGGTGCAGCCTCAATTTGTTTTCCATAGTCAACATAAAACAGAAGACGATTTTGAGAGTGGGAGAAGTGTGTTCTATAATACACTCGCTCTCTCTCAGTCAGTCAGAATGGAATGGGAGGATGGAAGACGAGAGGAGGTGAAGTTGTGGAGAAAAAGTGATTGCTAAATGAGATTCGGGTCACGTTCGGGAATATGAAGATGGGAAATGTGCTGGAGACATGTGTAACTTCCGTCCCGTCAAACACAAACATATCAATGGTCCATACATCATCAAGTTTGTCTTGAGTCTCGAGTCAGAATGCGGAGTTGTGTATGGAGCGGGGGTGTTCCCATATATAGTGTGTGCCCGAGCTAGTTATAAGTTTCTCTGGCTCCGATATATATATTGTATTAGGTCCATGCATGGAGCCGTTTTCACATAGAGATAGAGGGAAATTTCTTCCGTGATCATCATTATTCTCAAGATCTCTCCAACACTGTCTCATCCTCCCTCTGTCATCTCCCCCCGCTTCACTTGGCTTTCTGTGCACAAAGCAACCCTTTGATTTCTTCGGCTCACCCGGCTGGCTGGCTGAATCTGTGTGGAGAAGAGTCAGTAGCGTGGAGGAGGATGGTTGAGAGGACAAGAGACTCCTTGAGGAAATGTATATGGATGTGCTCACGTGATGAGCTTCGATGTCACATGGATGGTCTTGTAGTCTGTATCGTTGGTTTTAATTTCCATTATGATTATACACTTTCAGATTGCTGGAATTGGTGTGAGGTGATTCCGAGTCATTTCAGGATTTTAATTTTCTTCTTGTAATGAGGAGTTGGAATATTTCTGTTTGTTTGTATACGAGACAAGGCAGTGGTGGCTACATGATTGTGAAATGATGATTGGAAATGAAAGAGTGAGAGAGTGTGGAGGGAATTACTTCTCCGGATCGTATTAACTACCAGGCTCACCTATGCGGGTTTTCTCGGGGGATTCTCGTCGTTGGTTTCATTTGAGGAATATGAATGCTGCGATTGGTGACCGTCAGGGCAGCGTGGTGAGTGTGCATAATACGTTTTATCACAACTCCCATGCTCTGTGTGTGGGTGTGCGATGCTTGTTAATTTGTGAATTTTTCAGTCCGTTCCATTAGTACACTTGACGCGTAACCTTCTGAGCCTCTTATAGATTCTGGAACTGCCTTTTGAGCATGTTTTATATTTGAAATGGAATTGGAATGAGAAATTCGATGAAAAGCGCATTAAAATCAGAGGAAATCTTGCTTAGTTTCTCCTGCTCAATGTTCCAGTAGTGGGCTGTGGGAATCAAAAGTTGGCGCGGGAATCTTCGATATGTGAAAGGGGAAATGCAACATCAAAAGAAACATTTTGTAATTCCAAACTTTAGCCTCAAAGAGGAACACGTGTGGTAGAGGTGTGGCCTGAGTGAGTGGGAGTCTTCAAACCC
>WJFA01004646.1:0-10372 GCA_009870155.1 Pseudobourletiella spinata
ATGGGGACTGACTCGAAATGGAAAACTGGGAAATCCTTATGGGATTTAACATGGGATTTTTCAGTTTGCACGTACTCCCCCCTTTGCAACTATTGACCTCAAACTTTGTGACTCTCCAGAAGGGTCAAATCTGAGTTTCCGCACGTACTGCTTTCAGAGAGGCAATCGTTACGGGTGAACTGCGCGTTGCATAGTGTGTCGGCGATGTGCGCCGCGCACACCTGACAATGTCCCCTTGTCAGATGTCTTTGGTAGATCGTATTAACTCACGTGCTTTCATTTACTTCACCCAAATACGACCTGATTTAAATTTCCCACCGAAAATAACAGAGGCCGATAGAGAAACCACTTGCAAATAGATTTAACTAGAAATTTAGATTTTTTTTTTGAAGTTTTGAACTTCGAACTTATAGAATTTTTGAACCTCGACCCTGAGGTTTGTGAATGTAACGGTAACCGTGCACAGCCCAACCCGGCACATTGTTTGACATTGTGGTTAAAATTGGATCCATTTTCAGCCAATCGCCCATTACTGAAGGACCGTTCAACTTATCGTTCCCTAAGCTATCATCATTTACGATACGAGGTAAGAGCCTTTTGGTGATCCCTAAAAGTGGTGAGCACATGCAATAATTATTGCATCATGCACGCACTACACCAGTTCACACCCTTCATATAGCTCATGTTCCCAAACAATTTATACATGTCCATATACACATACTTTACAGTTAATCCGAAAACATACGAATTAAAAAATTCACTGCTGCCCATTAATGAGCCACTCCTCTCTCCCTGTCCTCCTAAATGACGGGGCGGATGCACGTTGTTGTGCATCCGCTACGCGCACGCAAGCTCATAACTCCTGTCGTCTGCCCTCCCTGTCATCCAGTCAGCTCGGCGAATAGGATTTTTACTTTGCACCACAAACACACACACACACACACACATCTGCAAACCCACGGATATCTACCGCTTCTCAAGGCTGATCAAAGAATGGCCTCACAAACACGGGCATCCAGTCCACATCCACACACAAATGTCCACTCCCCACAACACTACCAGATGCATGCATGTCCGACGTAATTAAGTGTTCATAATTGAAACGGCCCAACTTGCTCATCCTGGCCGATTTAAGGGGATCTTCCTTGACAACACTCATATAGTAAGGGATGCCGTCTGTGTTTTGTGGCTGAAAAGACAAGATGATAACAAAGAGCCATTATCCGAGTCATCCGTCAAACCATAAAACCAATTATCGCAACATTAACTCGTCCGTAATGACTGAGCCCCACGCCAGGCCGCCACGTCTTCACACCAAATTGGACAGTATAAACATCTTCTTGGTTTATTCAAATAAGGAGAGGACATAAACTGACCTGACAGAGAGCCCTGCTGCTCCAAGCCTCACTAAATAGAACTTCCACGGAGCGAGCCCACATTTTTTTTGAGGAGTGCAAAGTAAAATGTTAATCGAGAGCTCCTCTCGTCGTTCGTTCGACATGCTGCTTATGGAGTTGTTGGTGATCGGTGATGCCGAGGTCCGAGCACCATCATCTCTACGTTTTCCTTGTACGTGGAAACTCCTTGAGTCCATCGGCATTAATATTCAAATCAGTGCTGTGGTGGTAGTAAGATTTTTTCTTAAACAGTTCAACGGATTCCCCTATTAGTTTACAAGCACATATAGTTCTCACACTCCCCATCAGCCCGTCAACATTATCATCATCATCACCATACTAATCTCACATTATTATTATCAGAACAGATCCACCCTTCAACATTGCACCGTAACTTCACGCTCCACCGGCTAACACATACTGTACCGGCCCAGCTTCACCCCGCCTGCTCCTCACATCATAAAAGATAATAGAGGGCAATAATAAAGACTACAAAAAAAACGGCAGTGACAAATTGAACCTTTTGTGAGAGGAGATAAAGTGATGTAAACTGGATTGAAAGAGAGAATGGATTTCTGATGATAAAATTAAGTCAATTTTTCCATCAATTTCTTCTCCTTCTTCTTCTACCCTACAGGAATTATTCAAGGCTGATGGATGCGGAGCCATTAAAGTTGTACAATGCATCCAAATGAATATAATTGAAAACATTTTTACATTTATAGGCATTTTTTAAATAAATTATTAGTCAGCTACCCTATCTCCTCCTCATTCGATTACAACAAGCACAGGATTACAAGTGGAGTGGAGGAAATATGATTATTATTATTATTATTGCAGGAAGAAGATGAGCACAAGAAGAAGAAGAAGAAGAAGAAAAGTTGGGTGAGAACACGAAGCGATCCACTCACTTAATATTGACATTAACGCCGAGGAATCCGTCTTCTTCTTCTTGATGGGAAATTATTTTCTGAAATTTGCATACAAAGACGATAATTATTACTGTGTGCGGAACGAAGATGCGCAAACTTACGGATACGCGAGGAAATCACGGCGAAATAAACAAAGTCAAGAAGCTCGGGATCTCGTGTATATTATGGCCTATGGCATTCTTACCTTTCGAGTTAAGCCGTCTGTAACATCGTACATCACCGCCTGTGCTCATGCTGCTCCTCGTCACCAGCTCAAGGTAGTTCAGTTGTTGGGAGCGAGACGCTGCTGCTGCTGACGACGGGGATCGCGTGCTTCTAAATTTGTAACTCAAATTACTTTTATAATAAAAGCCCATAAAGAAAAATTAATGGTTTCATTAAAATAAATTAAATTAAGGGCTCCATGTCAACCCATTAATATTCCTCATGGAAATAAGGCAACGACGACGACGTCGTCGTCGTCAGGCATATCACGGCAGAAAGATAGGGGGGAGAGGAGTTCTAAAACACCATGCTTACCTCCAAATGATCGCATATCCATATGCTTTTTGGAAATCTCAATGCTGATGAGTAGGGTCATTCATTAAAGCCACCACCATATGATGAAATCACCAGTTGGAATGGGCAAAGGGCTGGCTGGCTGCATCACATTGTATTAGTTTGTAGTAGAACTCTGTGCAGAATAAGGTCCACCGCGTTCAGGCACATACAGGGCACCCTCTCTCTCTCTCTCTCTAAAACCAGACCAGGATATAAGTATTATGGAAAAGTTGATTATAACGACGTAAGATTTATTTTATGACTCGATTTTTTCCCCCTTTTCGCCCTTATGCTCATCCTCATCCTCTTCACCACCACCACCACCACCATCATCATCTTCATCTTCATCCTCTTCTTTTCCACTCACAAGTGGGTGATTGGGGGTTCCGGCGAAGGCGAATATATATATACATTCGCTGTTGGTGGTAGTCGTAGAAAAAATGGACGAGAAAATAATACCTCCTGAAATTATATTACCAACACTATGAGGATCATTTCGCTTTCAATATATATAATGTGTGTGTGTGTGTGAAGAAGGCTATGTAATGTAATGTAACTCGATTTTCACGGCGGCGCTCCCCTCACCACCACCACCAAAAAGTATTTTGCAAACTTATAATGGTATAACCTTTGCCCCTGATTTACTATAAAAGCCATTCTTCATCCGCTTGTTCCACATCATTCACCTTGGTCCTTCTTTTGATCACTGTAGTCTTCTGCTCCGCTGAAAATTTTCTCCTAATTTTATACTCTTTTTACTATACCACACGACGAACAAGATCACCACCACCACCACCTCCATCCATCATGATCAAGATTGTAAGTTTGATCTGAAATTTGAAACGTTAATTCTGTGTAAAAACCGCACAAGTGTAACACTGGCTTGGGAAAATCGGTTAGATTTTCCAGTGACCAGTACAATTGTGATTCGTGCCTGGATTTTTCCATAAGTTTTACTATTGCGTACATACTGAATGCACAGCAGTAGCACCCGCTTTAACGGCCGTTTGATTTTCGCGCTAAAATCACATTTGCTCATCGAGTGTTCGGATTTGTCAACAAGCTCAATTGCGGTTTCTGGCGGATTTTAGCCACGGCCGTGCCCGAATGGATATTCCGAGCGCCAAAAATTTTTGTTTTTGAACTCAAATCGGACATTAACTAACAAACAAATATCATCGAAATTTTAGCGGCAATTCTTAAACTATGGAATGGAGCAGACTGGATGGGATATTTTAATGAAACTCAACGTGTGGTTTTCAGGTGCTCATCGTTGCCCTCATCGGAGCCGCCTATGCCCGGCCACAGGAGAATCTGGCTCAGATTGTTCGCAGTGATGCCGAAAATGACGGTCTCGGCTCCTTCCGCTACAACTACGAGACGACCAACGGGATCTCCGCCGTGGCCAGTGGATACATCAGGAACCCGCAGGCCCGTGCCGAGGACCAGATCCAAGTCATTGAGGGATCCTACTCGTACTACGGACCCGACGGCGTCCTCTACACCGTCAACTACATTGCCGACGAGAATGGGTACCGGGCCAGCGGAGCTCACCTTCCCCAGGCTGCGGCCGCTGCCCCCGTTGCCCAGGCCATCCAACGACCATTCCGAGGTTGAAATCCTGCTCATTCGCACACAGAGATTAGGTATACACGCCAGTAAAAATGTAAGATACAATAATAATGGTAATTTTCCAGTCAGTCAGTCTATTCGAGTTATCTAAATTTATTATTTTGTAGCATACGGAACAAATTATTTCTAAAATTAGTCGTGAGCAAAGAATGACTTTTTGCAGAGCAACTTCTTCTGAAGACAAAAAAATATACTGTCTACAGTGCAAAATCTATTAGAGACGTTTTAGTTTTGATACTTTACATATATGCCACATGTATACGCCGCCACCACCAAATCCTATAAGTATATCTCTCCACGAAGCCTGTATCGGCACACACGATCCCATGAATGTCATTTTTGGACGAGATGAATAAAATTATTGGTATTCTTTATGGCTAACCACTTGACTCTGAAATCACTCATTGCATCTGCATTTCCGTTGTTGAAGATCACCGGCGCTCCGCTTGTTATGAGTTTATTGCCTGCACCGAATGAGCAAATAGGCTCTTGTCGACGACCTGTCACCGTTTTCATAAATTACTGCACACAAATTACCCGCATGTACTCTGTCTCATTTTCCAGTGACTGTGAGCTGGGCACGAGCTCTGTGGGCTCATCTTTATCCCGCAGACAGATTGGCAACTGTCTGTTTTCAAAGTATGTGTGTGGAAAGGGTTGATGGTTCCTCCTGCAATTTCCAGTCAAGTCCGCGGCATTTGCGATCCTTCTACACCGAGGATGAAATTGGGACTGTTGCTAAGTGATCCTGTAAATAATACACAATTCATGTTCGTCAAGCCGGCGGTCCGGTAATCTCAGCATGAAATCTTCGGCGGCTACCTGTTGAGAATGTCTACAAACATACATTTTTTACCGCATTTTTTAAACAACATTTTACATATAATCCTCGTCATTACTGAACATGCGTATTCCTCCAGTCTGGAGGAATCACGAGGGAGATGAATCATATGAAAAGTATCTACAGTCAAGTTCACATCCGGTTGAACAAGAAGACACAAAGGTCATGAAAATCCCTGAAAATCGCTCCGTTCCCAAATCATTATTAACTCTACCTAATTGGCCATATCCAATCTCGCCTCATAGTCTCCTTGACTTACTCGCACCCTCACGCCGTGCTCTCAATAAATCATATGGCTTTCACACAGTTCATTTCACCACAGACTTCTCGATGAATGGAAATTCAAGGGGACTCGCAGGATCCCAAAATCAGTTAATCAGTTTTATGGCCGGAACTCAAAGTCATGCCGACCATGTAGCCTCTTACATGTTGTTATTATTAACCTGCCTTTCAAAATTTAAGTCACTATTATTACAGAGCTGCTGCCTCCACATACACGTTGGAACATCACGGGCTGAGCTGGACGACTGGTGTGCGTCTCAAAACTTGACTGACCTAATCCTGGCCGAGGATCAGAGGTGGTTGAGTACAAAGCGCGGCTCTTAGTTAGCTTATTGGGCGGTTTTGCCAGACGGCGTGAAGAATTATACAAGCACAAAGTCCATTCTCACTTTCAAGTTGGCCAACTCGTCGGCTCGGGCAAGCATGCGGGTGGTTTACACCAGAGCACATACATATTGTATGATACACACACACACAAGCACATGGCATATACACAACATGAAGACGTGACAGGATGGGATTTGAAATTATTATAATTTATTCCTCAGCCTTCAAAACTCATCATTACACAGTATTTCTCTCTCCGGCCATCTCACGAACTTGCAAAATATTGACTCTTTTCGAGCCCGTAATTGTCTTGCGAACTGCCGTTTCGTTTGACTGACGGACTGATGGACTGTGAGTGGATTTAGTGGCATATCGCCTCCGTGTCACGCTTCTCCATTTTCCACACTGTACCAAAAAGGGGAGACACTGACTCAAGGGGGAAAATACGACGAAATTTTCCATCTTTTAGCGTCCTCCTACATTTTGGTCACACCAAAATCTCGCTCACAATTTCCGGGTAGTATTTATCGAGTAAAATTCCCAACTATTCTGGAACCTTCGAATGCATTTTACACTGGAGTGCCAATTTGAAGTTGGCGGTTCTACCGGAACGAAGCAGAGAACCATTGAATCGGACGGGATGACAGGATTCTGGCCATTGAGCGAGACTGTATGACGGCATGTTAAACTGACATGGGGCTTCAAGCCGGCTTCACCAGCAGAATGTTGGTTTTAGCTCAACTAACTGGATGGAAATTTGGATTCAATTAGAATTCGTACTAAATGACATTATGCACCCATGCATTATTCACGCCGCAGAGTCATCATACACGGTGCTCCATTTGTTTATCTTATTTTCAGCAGTGTGTTTCTCAATGGGACGCTCTAATGTGTTCTTGAAATGTTGCTTAGTTAGTTTGCAAATAAATTGCTCAATGTCTTTCATCCCGAATCAATTGCCAGAGGAATTAGCAAGCCTGTGTACGGTAAGGGGGGCTCAAACAGTGTCCAACAACGGCAGTGACATCCATCCTGTATGTATGGCCCTGGTAGTGGGCTGCTGTGTGGGGAGGCACATGGGCGACATATGAGTCCATGGCAGACTATGGGGCAACCATTATTATTATTAGGTGTGTGTGTCTACGACATGACCACATTAGCATCCACACTATATGACCGCATATGTACGCCAATGGCTGCAGATGGTCCCGGGATGAGCATGGGATTAGTAGGTGAAACGTTTTGCATTGAAACGTTATTACAGTTGCCACTTCTCGTACCCCTACTCGTCGTCGTCGTCGTCGTCAGAATATGTAAAGTCTGCTTTCTTTTTCAGATTCGGGAAACTGGTAGTCATGAATACGCTGAGTGGGACCTCAAGCTGGACTCTCGAGCGGTATAAAAAGGACGGGCAGGGCAGTGGAGGAGCACCAAACATCTCAAGTTCGTCACCAAGTGATCAACAGGAAGAAAAACAGCTTGAAGCAACGTTGAAGACCCGGTTGAGTGCCCAGTGCAAGTCATACCAGTCACACACATTCCGTTCCGACCAGTTCGAAGTGTTTTCAACACCCAATTACCAACATCATGATGAAATACGTAAGTCATTGATCCGGCGGGTTAAGCTGTATGGGATTCGGTCGAGTGTGGGACTTGAGTGTGACCAAGGAACCCTTTATTTTTCTTCCATATAGGTTATTCTCGCTGTTGTCTTTGCTGTTGCCTTGGGAAGGCCGCAGGATGCCGCTCAGCCCGAGCAGAACATCACCATCCTCACCCGTGAAAGCACCAATGACGGCCAGGGAGGTTTCAAGTGGAGTTTCGAAGCTTCGGATGGGACCAAGGCTGAACAGGAGGGTCATACCATCCCCCCTCAGGCCGGCTCCACTGACTCCATCCAAGTGATCCAGGGATCCTACTCCTACGTCGGACCCGACGGCAAGACCTACTCCCTCACCTACACTGCCGACCAGAACGGATTCCAGCCCAAGGCTGACTTCCTCCCAACCCCTCCAACTGACCCGGCCAACAATGCCGCTATTGCTTCCCAACAGGGTGCTCCCGCTGCCACCGCTCCTGCTGCCAGACGTTAAAATCTCTCATGCAGAGGACGAACGACGACACCAAAAATCATTGGATCATCGCTGGATATGAGTCTCACCTAAGTCACAAACACACACACAGAACAACTTTGCAAATTCAAAAATCCAAACTAATAGCCTCTCCATTTGACGGTACTGATTTGGCCTGCTCAAATTGTGCGGAATCTATTTTGTTATTTTTGTTTTCTAAGTTTATTTTTTCTACTATTCCCAACGCCGCCGGTCTCTTGTTCCATATACATACTCTACTGAATCCCTCGTGAGGGCGACGGGCAAGTGAAATATGGGGCGTTCCCGGTTGTCTCCGGTTGAAGGAGTTCCGGGAGCCGAGCTCTTGCACTCGTTGAGCCCTGATTTCCAGTTGATATATGCAGGGAATGGGAACATGAAAGATTTTCTACTCCATTTTCTGTTTATATAATGCGACGGGAAAAACTATTAAAAATTTAAACTGTAAACTTTTTGGTTGTGCATGAGTTTTTATTTCGGAGAAACAAGTTAGATGGTTTTGAGCATGCGCTGCATATTCGAAGAGGGAATGGTGAAATTTGAACGATACAGAAGCGAGCAATTTTCGAATGTTTAGTATTTTGGTTCAGTGGAGGAACATTGGCTCATTCAAAATCAACATTTAGAAAACAATCTATAAGGCAAGAAGACTCCGAAAGCAATGGAGAAGAAGGAAACTTCTGGAAGGAAACTTTCCGCTGACCTCCTGCTCCAACGCATTAAAAGTTATCATATAGTGACCATTATTTCCGAAATGAAAACCAGTACTTTTGGGCACGTACATTACTAATTTATATGTACCTTAATGGATTTAAAAGTAGCCAACAATTCTAAATGGCAGTACTGTAGTTACCAGGTAAAACCAGTACGTCTGGTTACGATGAGTGTCATGGAATTACTTGAGGCTGGAGAAAAACGAGGAAGGAGGTCAGCGGGAAGCCATCCCGATTAAGGTGACTCAGGGTCATGGAGTAATCCTGGCCATCGGAATTTGAAAAAGTAATTTAAAATCCTGCCATCGCTTACAGTCACCGTTGTCAGCTATTCTGCCAGTGGGAAGTGTCAGATGAATAGAAAATAAGGAGTTATGTGGGGTTAAGATGAAATCAATGAGAACTTGAGTTGACGGAATATTTATGAGAATTCCTTGGTAGCCCTACAATAGTTTGCGAAAATTGCGGTATCCATGTTCAATAGTAACTAAAATTTAGTTTTTGTAGGAAAATTTTGTACGAAAGTACGGCGTGCCTCCAGTTCTTTTAATTGGTGGCTGTAACGAAACAGATTGAAATTTAATTACCGAAAGCAGTTCCAGTTTATGGGTCAATTAGCGACTAATAATAGTTTGTACTAGCTTGCTAATCTTACAAGTTCCTGGTTAGCCCACTCTCAGCTGAGGCTGTTGTTTTTAAATTGCAGTCGAGGATTTCTTCCCCGCGCTGTACTCATTATATTCACTATATTCATTATATTATATTATTATATTTATTATATTCAGTTGTATATTATATACAGACAAATGGACCCCAATGCAGCCACTCTGCTCACCGTCCAGAAGGACAGCCATATTGCGCACGGTCGTGATGCACCATAGGACTCATAGGTGTCTGCACCTTATGAAGAGACGACAAAACTCGGGGAAATCTTCCCACCCCATTTAGAAGTGACCATACTTAATACTTATAACTTTAGTGGGAAAGCCGTGCATGAATTCTTTGAAAATCATTCGACTTTTTAGCTAAAAAGAGCAAGTCTCGTATTTTCCACGTGGTTTTGTGTGTGCCGCAGCCTTAAATACGATAACAAAAATTTCGTAAATCCGAGAATCCATACTACCAATAAACTGAGGTATTAATTTCTTGCAACAAGAAAATTCAATAATTTCCGCTGCGATCATCAAAGTTGGTCAAGTTTGTGCTGGAATTGTGATAATCATTGTTTTCAGTGTTGTGTGTGACGATTATGTGCTGCTGGACTCATGAAGAAAAAATGGTGGATTTTTGAAATGTTGCAAAGGGGGGACCCTTACGTGACAAAAAAGTCCCATGTTAATCTTCATAAGAAAATCCGGATTTTCGATTTCGACGAAACAATTTATTTTTTTTTCTGGCAAAGTCAGTCCCATGCGCACGGAAGTTTGGTACTACACAATGTTTCCAACAGTGCTGTACACGATAGAAGTGGTGCCATTTTAATACCTCGTTTACAGGCCGTGCACATTCCTCGTTAGAGATTTCAGGGTTTCTATAATTTTGGTTCGAATCATAGGTCAGGTTTTGAACTCTGATGAATACTTTTCCTCAAAATTTG
>WJFA01004647.1:0-10370 GCA_009870155.1 Pseudobourletiella spinata
TTAATTAAGTGTCATGTGTAGTAGGGCAGTGGGTGGAGGAGCAGACGGCGGGAGGAATAATTTCTTCAAAGATTTCTTGTGTGACTTCATCAACCGCTTCTTGCAGTTAACTGTCAGCCTCCGGTCCATGCTGGCAATTCTTTAGAAGAGGTGTGCGGTGTTTTAGTGGAAATCTTTTGGGGACAGAACTTCGGAATCAATGAAAGTGTCAATTTTTAGATTCAGAAGAACTGTCATAATTTCCTGCAAACGGTGAATTGCCAAAGTAAATTGAATTACTTGGCGCTGACAGGTCTGCGTGAAAATTGTGCAGGAATTCGCAATTCGTCTATACTGCCGCCATGTGCACCAAAAAATTTGCAGGCCTTGACTGCGTTGAATGTGGTTTGTTTCGGGTTTCTCCAGTTGACGAGTACACGTCAGAAAATTACCCGATACCCCTTCAATCAGTTGAGGTGGAAGCTTCTGTTGTCCATTCCGTGGCCCAAGTTCAGATAACTCAGGTTTACATCAACAAGGAAGAACAGCCGATCGAAGCAATTTACTGGTTTCCAGTAGATTCAAATGGAGCTGTCACACTCTTTGAAGCAGAAGTTGAGGGTCGGAAAATTAAGGTATACACAGATACACAGTTTGTAGTTAGTAGTACAGTATTCTGAAGACTGACTTAGTTCTCGACAGGTTAAAATACTACTATACTGTAATGACTTGTTGTTTTTGAAGGGAGTTGCAAAAACCCACGAAGAAGCCAAAGAACAATATGAGAAGGCATTGGAGCAGAGGCAAACGGCGGTTCTCGGCGAAGAAAATAAGGCTGATATTTTCAAGGTAAAGTCAAACCTACGTACAACGTTAATTTGCCACCTGCCTGAAAGACGTATTGACGTGTTTCTGTTTTTTTATTTTATTTTTCTTTCAAATTATTCTTTGGGTCAGTTAGATAACTTAACATAAGTAACTTCATGGAAGTAATTAAAATAAAATAAGAGCTTAATGACCTTGATTTTCCACGCAAGATTTATTACGGGCAGTTGTCATGTATTCGTTATTACACAGAATGGAATTGCAGATGTGCCCACAATATGAAATTGTTCTAAAGAATATGTGAATAACTTGGCTTTTATATCTTACATGAACAGGTACGAATCGGACATTTGAAGCCAGGAAGTCAAGCAAAAATTGTGATCGGATACACAACTGAGGTGAAAAATGAAAAGGATTCAAATGCCATCCGATTTTTCATTCCTACCACCGTGGCTCCCCGTTATGTTCCTAAGGATTGTGAAGATGAGAAGGCAAGAGACTTGAAGAATATGCAATTTTCCCAGTGAGTTTAAACGCAATAGCTGCATAAAGTTATTTGTTTTCAAATGTACACGTAATTTTGAAATTTATAATCTCCGGTATGCTGTAGGACGTCACCAGCTCCAATGACTATAAGAGCACACGTCTCTATTCAAGGTGACATCAAATCCATTGAGTCACCAACGCACAAAATCATCGGTAGTGGCCAAGGTCCCGTATCCGGAAAAAAATTATGGACAAAAGCTACGGTAGAACTGAATGGGAAGACAACGGATATGGACAGAGACTTTGTGTTGCTAATTACTCCAGCCGACCCGCACAAGCCGCGGTTGTACGTGGAGGTAGGATCATCAAGAGTGCTCATGACTAATACGTTCCTTTGATGACACCGGATGCGGTGAATTATGGAATTCATGAATTCTGATATCGTGTTCATAATGTGGAGCAATTGTTTATTAAGAAACTGGAAAATTCGGTGGCAGTGATGGCGCATTTGATCCCAAGCTTCAAATTAAAAGAACACGAAAAGGTGGAGCTCATCTTTGTGCTGGACCGATCCGGATCAATGCAAGGTCAAAGCATTGCGCTTGCAAAGAAAGCTCTTGCTGTAAGTTTGCTTTACAATTCGAGCGTGTCAAGAATAGTGCAAAAAATAATGAATGTTTCAGTAGTCGAAACAAGTTTGAATCGATCCCTCGTTTGTTCCGCAGCTTTTCCTCCACTCCCTCCCACCCGACTGCTATTTCAACATTGTTGGATTCGGATCTCATTACGAACCCTTGTTTCCGAACAGTGTCAAGTATGACGATGGAAGTTTGGAAACTGCGGTTGCTCATGCAAAATGTAAGGTGGACCGTAGGATCCGTTCAGGGCATCATGTTCGAAAAATTTGTATGCGTTTTAAATTGGTTCATCTATTTTTGTAGCATTGGAAGCGGACCTGGGGGGTACGGAAATTCTCCAGCCTCTGGAATATATTTACTCCGCTGAAGCAATCCCGGGATACCTCAGGCAGATCTTCGTCATCACCGACGGTGAGGTTGGCAATACTGATAAGGTCATTGGTTTGACCAAGGCGAAAGCTCACGAAAGCCGAGTATTCGCTTTGGGCATCGGGCTGGCGGTGGAAACAGCGCTTTCGCCACATACAAGGAGCCATTGGACAAGAAGGTTTTGCAACAGCTCAAGGATGCTCTTCAACCGTCTTTAACAAGTAAGTATGACTGGAGCTATAATTGTCCTTGAATGCCTAGGAGAACTCATGAAAGACTCTCTCTTTGTAGATGTCAGTGTTTCCTGGCATGGAGTTTCACCCTTTCCACCAACGAAAGTGGCAGACGTACCAGTCAACAAGGAGAAAACACTTTTGGGCTATGCGAAACCGGCGGAGGCCTCGGTGGAGGATTCACATGAAAAAAAATCGTTCTATCAAGCGCCGGAAAAAGTTCCTCCGATTTTTGACGGCTCCCAAATGTTGGTATTCGGGATTTTCGCTGATGTGAAACAGATCCCAACGGGTTGCACCATCACAGCAAGACACTCCCGATGGACCACTGTCTGTACAGATAGAGGTAAAACGTGACTTATACGAAACTTGAAATTATAGACGGGATTCATTGTGAGAATGCATGGTTTGGACGAATGTTGCACAGCTGTCTGAAGAAAATGACGTGGGAACCACGGGGATGCTCCACAAACTGGCATCGATAAAGATTGTGCGAGAATTAGAACTGAAGGTGGCAGAACTGGGCTCATTTAACGGAGATGTCTCAAGGGAGGCAGAGGAAAAAGTATACAAGCACCAGATCATTGACATCGCTGTTCGCGAAGGTATTTCGGAATCCTTCAATTGTTTTAGTCGTTGTTTCATTACTTGAGGATTACATATTACATTGTTTGTGTCATTTATATTGATTGTCACTTGTGCGCAGGTCTTGCATCGAAGTACACTTCATTCGTTGCCGTGGACACAGCCAGCGACAGCAAAAGCTCGGAGAACTGGATGATGCAAACTCGAAACGTGTCATCACAACTTGCACATGGATGGCATGGACATTCCCGGTTGTCGTCATGTAGGAAAGGAATCAAAATTTAAAATCGTTAAGTTAAGATGGCAGTGTAGCTTTTATTTTAATTTGTGCACCGACCGCATCATTTGGAATGTGAGAGTACAAATTTTCTTCCGAACTCAATTCAATCTAGTTTGATCATTTTGTATTTTCAGGGTCATCACAATCGAGTAGTCCCAATTGCTTCTGTCAACCTACCGAGTTCTGTTTGCCTCTTTTGGATTTGGATTGTGATTCTGTGACCAGGCCATTCCCTGAAGTGCAATTAGACTCATTGGAAGAGTTCATGTCATATCATTCGTTTGATGGTTCGTTCGAATGGAAAGATGGTTTGATCACAACCATTGGCTTGGATTCGGAAATTGTTAAGAAAGGTAAGGACGTGGCATTGTTTGGCAATAAAGAGTCTTCATGTATCCAAATATTTAAATTACAAGTTCCAAGTAGTTTATTGCAGTTAAGTTTTGAAACGCAAGTAGCTCAAATTGTCGGTTCTCACACGCTCCGCTAGTGGTGAATTAGTTTGGATTGAGAAATTCCAATTTTTGTAGATAACCTGTATTCAATGACATATGTGTGGCCTCGTCAGTTGATGAATCCCAACGTTATGTTCAACCTTTTTATGTCGTTCTGCAGAAGCTGAAGTACACGGTTGGAACCTGAACGCCTGGGCGACGGCCTTAGCACTGGCGTACCTTTCGGAGAAAGTGAAAAATCCCCTGATTTGGAAGGTGGTTGCAGAAAAATCACGGAAGTGGCTCTCAAACAACCATTCATCCATCGAGGTAGCCATTACGGCCGCTGCTATAGCCTTGCTGAAGTCGTAAATGGTTCTGTCCAGCGTTTGTGGTGTTATCGAGTGCAACCCAGTCCAAATCCTGATATAATTGTCTACACTTAGCTTGCAGTTGTAGTTCCAGTTGGTTAACATGAAAAGGTACACATGGTAAATGTTTCTGGGGAAATAAAAAAAATTACCACTGTAAGCGTGCTGAAGTTCATTCTACAAACAGTGCAAAATTTGATTTATTGTGAAATGAAGCGCACAAAATGGATTTCTCATCATAATTGATTGTAAAATAAACGTGTACGTGCTTCTCTGTACCAGTTTTTACATGCAGATGATGGAAAATCCCATGTTATTTTTCCCGGAATCAGTTTTGGCTCAACTTTGAATTTGATTTTTTCCGAAACCATAGGCTTTAGACGGGCGGAAGGTTTTAGGGTTAGTGTAGGGAAGGGTCACACACATGCCTTATATGAACCCCGAGCCGGTCCCTCGTAGTCACCAGACTGAGTCTCCTGAATTCTAAATTACTACGTTGACCGGTTGGCAGTTGTCATTTGTCATTTTCTCATGTACATGTACAGCTACCGTAGAACATGAAACCAATGCCCCAGTTATGATGTCACTAACAAAGTTATTGTTAATTTCATTCATCAAACTGAGCTATGCAATTATTGTTGGGTACCCCGTATATAAAGGCTCGCTTGGTAAAGTGAACCAATGTGTCAGCCAGTAGGACTATTGTAAAATTAGTATTGTTTCATCTACTCCAAACTTTTTATAAACGGTGCCTATTTGATTCAGTCTTCTGAAGTCCCTGCTCTGGGGCGGCGTAGGAGCTCGAATGATGGATTCGAGCATACGAATCAACACAGGGGCAATGCTGAGCTGGAGCCTCCTCTGTTTATCACTCGTGTCAAATTCCCAAGTGGAAGGTAAAGTAATCGCTTCCACAGTTTGCCAATATTCTCGGAATTAAATTGTAGTTGTGCGTACGTATAATAATGAGGCCGATTATCGTCAGGATTATATAGTAGCGGTCATATCGCGGTGTACACCATCCATTTCCACCACTGCAGTCTGTGAATTGCGCGTTCGAAACCTAGCTCGTGCTCTTTGTAGCAGGGCCAACACCGTCAGTTTCCTCTACATCATATCCCCCAATATGTGGAATGCACTGTGTATTCACCATTTTTAAAATTGGACATTTTCAAATTCACAAACGTAACAATGCTATTATAAAGAGTGTTGAAGTATAAAGACCTTGCAATAATCTTGCCTGTGGTTTGTGGTGGCATACGTACTATGTGTACCCTATAATTGAAGACAGCAGGAGGAAAAGTATATTTTTACCTGACTAACAAATTCAGATTATATTTAGCAAAAACACTGATGCGTAAGCATGGCATATTAAGAACAAAAAATTACTGCACAATATTACAGGAGAAAACGGCAGGATCATCAGAGGTAACCTTTTTGGTCCTCGAAACAAGTATCCTATGCTCGTCAGAGTTAAAGCCGGACGCGCAACTTGCGGAGGGACTATCCTTGACAAAATATGGGTAATTACGACCGCCTCGTGCGTAAGCAAGGAAAGCATTGAGAACATTACAATTACGGCGGGAGACTATGACCAGTACGTCCCTGACGGAACGGAGCAAGTTGTAGGTGCGGTGGAGGTGATAATGCATGAGAACGCACGCCTTCTTACGAGACCATATCATGAGGTTGCGTTCCCCAACAACATAGCTCTCATCCGGGTTCACCCGCCGTTCATCTTCAACAAAAACGTAGTTCCAACCAATCCTCCAGAAATTACGTACTTTATGAAAGAAAATTCGGGTAAGTACAGACGGGCCGAGCTCGAATTTTGTGTGATTTGATTGAAGATTGAATTTTGAGACGTATTAAAATGACACTCCGCAATCCCCTTCTGCTCAAGTTAAAGCTGCTACAAGACTATATACTTTTTCCTGTGACCACAGAAACGCAAATAGTTGGCTGGGGCCGAATACTACATTGGGAAGACCTCCCTGGAAGACTGAGGGAAGCGACGCTGAAGCTGCGTAAACTGGCCGACTGCCAAGATTACTATGAAGACTTCCTGATCCCTGACTCGCATTTATGCGCAGGATATCCTGGTGACCCCGGAGGATGTGCGGGTGATGAGGGAGGTCCTTTGTTACTGTATGAGAAGGCCACGGACAGTTTCACTCAGTTAGGTCTGAACTCCTATATCAACTGCGATTACGGTCCGGACTTGCTTGTGAATTTGGTCCCATACTTATTCTGGATGAAGCATCAAGTTAGCCATCAGTGTAAACGTATGTTGTCGCACATTTTTTGCATCATTTTCAGAATTTACGGAAGTGCAATAATTTCAAGTCGATCCTCCTCTTGTAGGTAGAAGGGTGGTGTGGTGCTCCTACGGTGTTGAATATTGTAAGCCCTGGCAGTGCTGTGATAAGCTGCCTAAAAGATTTGTCGCCCTTACAGTAAGTGGTGCGGAAGGTTCCTGTCAGAACCGAACTTTCGCCAAAAATTGCATGTCGTAGACTGCAATGGAAGTTTAGATCATATGCCATCCTAACTCTCGGAATAACTAACCATGGTCCTTTTTCACATGTGAATGGTGCACAGCGCCGACTCCGAAGGCCGCGCAGAGCGTGTCCTTAAACATTACCCCTGACAAAGCAGGAGGTGCGGAAATTCAGATTTGACCCTCCTGCTGGTCACAAAGTTTGAGCTAAGTCGTTCCCAACTGAATAATCCCATGTTAAATCCCAGAAGGATTTTCCAGTTTTGAATTTTGAGTGAGTTCTCATTAACAAACATTTTGCTTCATAGGGTCCAAGTATGCCATCGCAATTTTTGCTTCAGAACCCCGTGTTTTCAAAAATTCTGAAACATTTTGGGATTTTTTGAAAAATCTTGTTCCAAAATGAAAACTATTGATTTTCTAATGGGGTTTAACACGGGATTTTTCAGTTTGCACGTACTACCCGTTGTGCAAACTTTGTATAGCCGGGTCAAATCTGAGTTACTGCACCCATTGCTTTGCGAGAAGTACTACGTATGGGTAAGCTTTGCGCTCTATACGGTACGGTGTCGGCGGTGTGTGCTATTCAGAGGTAAAAAATGACCCGTGTAAGTATACTTTCAGTTGATGTAGAACAAAATATCAGGAAACATAATGGTTCATGGCAAAAAGTTACGCATGTGACACAATTCAATTGTATTATGCTGAAGGAGGTCTTTTCGCTTTCTATTACACACGACAGGGTTCCTGTGAGTGTTAAGATAATACTGCAGCTACTCACGTGGCTATAATAAAATGTTGTATGTAAAACCAAGTTCCGCGGACCCAACAATAACATCTCACACTTGACAAGCTCGAAGGGTTAACGAGTTCGCTGCGTCCACTCTCACCAGGAAAAAGAAAAGCAGCAACGAGCCACATATTGACGGAAAATCAATCATTACGGCTCCAGCATTGCTCATCTATAACGAAACATCATCTGTATGATCATCTCCATCCTACTTCACCTTCGGTGACTCAGAAACGACAATGAAATAATTGGATGGATGTGGTTTCTAGGCCGTCATGAAGCAAGCACCTGCCAAAAGCTCTAAAATTGACACTTACTAGTATTTATATTGGCATTCAAAGTATTACTAACGTCACAGGGTGACAGCTATGGTTGTCACTTGGTGAACTTAATAAATTCTTAGGTCATCTTAGCCTGAGCTGCATCTCTGCGAACTATTACTTTGCCATCAAACGTCTGGTAGTGTTGGTGGCCTTAAACTCTACTGAGCTCTGGTTGAATAACTGTCATAAAGTACGTACGTATTTATTGCAACTTGCAACATGTGGCAGCAAGCTTTTCACATAACCTGGGCTATACAGTAGAACTCCGATATTCCGGTCCTCTCGGGACCGGAAATTTTTTATCGTATTACAGAGGGGCCGTATTAAGTGTATACTTCAAGAGGCACTCAGGCTCACTCAGGAAAATGTATGACCTTATTGAAGAACGGCCGTATTTAAGGGGGCCATATAAATGAGGCACTACTGTAATGCAGTGTGATCGTATGTTTTCTCCGCGTAAATCCGAACAAGCTGGTAATGTCGTTTCCACCTGAGCCTATACTGTTTCGTTTATTAGTTGATGACAATTTAATTTCCGTGGCAGCAGCGGTGAAATTGTGTTTAAAAAATCCAATGATTTGATTCACCTTGCTGACAAAGTCAAAGGAACACAGGTGCGTAACCATCCACGATGGGCCATAAAAATGTTCTGTGCCGAGCTCGTCGTGCTTCCTACTGATTGGTGAAAAGTTTTGGAATCAATACTTAATAAACTCTCCCCTCGGATTCGCACGTCAATTGCGATCTGGAAAAGCAAACGGAAACCTCGTTCACCCCAAAATCTTGTCTTACTGAAAATTCTACTGCTGCAATACCATCATGTCTACCACTCAACACGGCTCCGCCAGCTTAGCTCTTCTCATTCTTCTGGGTTCGAGTCTCCTCATTTCGACGCACGCTGAATTCAACAATGGTAAGCTCAAGTATTCCAAAAAAAATAAGTTCAAACTCTAAGCAATAATTGTGAGATACATTCAGGCCCAGTGCATACTTTTAGCAGCGAAACTCTGCCTACGTTCAAAACATTCGTGAACCTTACGAGTTTAGGTCCTCTCACACTCCGCTTCCGCTAGACTCGATTCATACCTCTTACATCTTTAATATTTACTTTGTTTATGTGTTAATTTTGTTGTGATCCCAGGGAACCGTGTAACAATGAATGATGACCTTAACTATTACAAAACAACTTTGAGCCCTGAGAAGTGTTACCTGGGATCTGACGGGATTGCGGATTCATGCAAATGGCCTGGCGGTGTTTTCATCTACGACATTGATGATGCACTTTTCTGTGAGTGATTATTACACGAATTCCTGTACTCATCGTGCCCATGAGCCTTTCATAGTTTAAATTCCCACAGCATCTGCTCAGCTGCAAGTAATCAAGGAAGTCCATCATCAAATCAGTGAGGCCACAGGGCACTGCGTTACATTCCGGAGGAAGACAGTCACGGACGCGACGTACGTTTCCATAACAAAGTCCATCGGCTGTGTATCCCCAGTTGGTCGACGAATCGGACGTAGCAAAATGTCACTGGCGGATGCATGCTTCAGTGCGAAGACTCCAACTGCATGGGTGACCATGATCCACATGCTGTCACTCGGACTCTGGGTAGAGCATGGGCGGGAAGACAGGGATGAGTATGTGAAGGTTTTGGAGGAAAACATCTACGAAGGTGACCGCTCTCATCCCAGCACTCCCATCTATTTTCCTAAGGCTAATGATCTAAAATGTTTCGTGGTTTCCACTTTTGAAATTAATGAATGCAGTGATGGCGGTTGTGAACGATTTGGTAATGCATTTCTGGTCCCTCTAGATTTTTTACCGCTGTTCGAGAAGGTTAACGGAACCACTTATGGTACGCCGTATGACTACGGCAGCCTCATGCACTTTGCTGAGTTTGCGTATTCCAGAACTGGATATCGCACCATTGTCCCATACAATTCATCCGTGACCATCGGACTGGGAACTTACATGAGTAAGCTGGACGCGAAGAAACTGATGAATATGTACAGCTGTGATTGAGGCGGTTAAGCTCAGCTTCCATGATTCAGACATATTCAATCATTCAATTTGATTATTTGCACTTTATTTCACTACCAATCACTGCACATTTAGTAGCTACACGTTCTTTTATTCAATTTGATTATTTGCATCTACTGTTCGAAGCACAATTTACTTTTTCTCATATTAGAATTACTGCAATTCCTCCGGAATCCGGTGTAATCTCTTTCCGATTTCTCGTGTCACTTACATTGGACATGAGCTGATGTCACCTTCAGCGGACGCTGATGATAATTAAGGGTCAATAAAGAAATAATTTTGGTGGTGGGTAACTCGGTGGAGTTTGTGTTTACATTGTGCCTCAATCGACGCAGTCACTATGGTGCATACTAAAAATGTTGTCAAAGTTTTGACTTACTCTTCCCGGCAGCAAATGTCCAATCAGGTGGATCGTGGTCAAGGCTGTAATAGACTCATGGTAATTTGAGGGTGTGGCAGTTGACACAATATTAACTTGCCTCGCATCGTATCCACTTCCCTGTTCTTATCCGTATG
>WJFA01004648.1:0-10368 GCA_009870155.1 Pseudobourletiella spinata
GTTATACGCTCTACGACTTATCACTCCCTCACATCGCGCACACCGATAGCACCTCAAGGTAACTTACAACGACTTATTAAGGGGCAATCAGTGGCCCTCAACGATACCATCCCGAGGAAGTAACTACTCAAAAATTTACTGCACATACATATATATAGAGAGAAAAGTCTTCACTTTTCCAACTTTTTACAAATACCACACCGAGATTCCATCGTGTCGTTACAAGAAAGAAATAGACGTTGAATCCGTCATCACCGGAAATAATAATTATAATTTGTCCCCACTTATTAATTTCCCTCCATGCTTCCAAGTCCATACTACTATTACCTACCACTAGCCAACAGCATATATATACTTCCTCATCATCAGTGCCGCCACGAGCTAATTACATGGGGAATGTAATAAGCCAAGGGGCTGTAACAACTTTTACTCCTAATCAACTCCACTGATAGATTCTTTCAGCAGGAGTTATAACACAGCAATGGCAGTGGCAACGGCGGTGGCGGCGGCGGAACGGAAACGCTTACATACTGCACGTGACTCAGCCATATCACGGATGGGAAACTTGCTCTTTCCCCCAAAACTGAAATTACAACAGCGGCATAGAAACAACAACAACAACAACAATAACAAGTGCGTGTCTCAAACAACGCCTTAGTCCATGTCCTTTTATTACCAAAAGACACATCGTGCACACGTTACATGCAGGCACACCACACTCACGTTATATACAGGCTCACCACACCACACCACACACACTTTATATACGGGCACACGTACGTACGTACCCAATGCATGAACACATGCATACACTTCCAGGTTTGACATCACATGATTCAACTACGATTATAGCTATTGTTTTCATCCACGGACGACCTCTTGAACTTTTCTGAATTTCCCTTTCCAAAAGGCGGAGGAAAGCTCGGGTTGGACAATGCCGCATACGAGGAAGTTGACAGGAGAAGGGCATCGTAAGAGTTCCTCCTCCTCCTCCTATGTCGTCATTGACTGAGCCAGCCAGCCAGCCAGCCGGCTATCTAACACAGTGGAATAGTTTCATCGTCCTCAACAAATGCCAACATAGCAAATAGCAATCCCGCAGAGTAATTAAGTCCAATGAATGAGCTAACGGAACTCATATCGTGTCGTCCATTGGGAAAGAATTAAGTGAGATTCACTACAAGACGACAACGACGGCCCAACGTGGGGAAAAAGGGTGAACGAAACTCACTCAACTCTGCAGTAGTTTAGCTAGTTCAAGAATCATGAGGAGCAACTCTTGAATTGATTTAGCTGCATATGCCTCACTCACGACACTATTATCACCGTCATTTGCACGGCCGCAGCCGCCGCCGCCGTCGCCTCCGGTCATCAACTTGTCCCGACTTCAAACTCGTACCCATCGGGGATAGAGCAATAAACCATTTGTAGCATATTTGTACGACGAACCGGACACGTTTTAATCACAAATCCCACCACCGCAAGGCCAAAGGGAAACAAGACACGTGCTCAAAGGTGATTTGAGCCAAACATCGGCCAAGTTTCCCAAATTAACGTAAGGAAATGCGTCCACATATCCCTCCGGACCCCATCCTGAAAAATCCCACAAGCGTTCTCCTTGGATACCAGCTAATACTGATATGAAACACAGTGGAAATGCTACCAAGTAACTGCATTACCAGTAATGCAGAGGTTCAATATAAACACATGTATATATACATCTGTAGGAATAGGATCCACTGTAATTATATAGTGGAAAATCCAGCTCATCCATTTTGGCCGCAGCGGTGGTGAAGGAAGAGGAAAAAAATCCACCCGTGCCAGTCCCCTCCGGTACCGACTGCCCACGACTTTGTACTGGGAATCTCATCACATATGATGGTAATTGTGAGCGCGCACATTATTCGATGGCAAGAGCATTGTAGCGCCATAAATTTCCCCGAACAAAGGGAACAAGTTGGGAGCCGAGCGGCAGAATGCGTCCCTCTGAGGAACAGAGAAAACACACAGTAACAATAACATGACAAACATCTTTTTGCTATCCAATACCAATACCGGCCACGGTGGACTTGACAGACTGACTGACTGAGAGGGATGCAGGAGGGTGTGATGGGAGCAAGTACATGGAAACTCACACCTTGAGTAGACAACTCTATGTGGTATTAACGACGCCATGAAAATTAATGGCCGCCACATTGTGCACACACAGGCAGACCTCACCTGCAACCGCCCCGTAGAGGCTCCAACCAGCAATGTGATGGTAGNCAGGCAGACCTCACCTGCAACCGCCCCGTAGAGGCTCCAACCAGCAATGTGATGGTAGCCTACATGGGAATGAATACACATAAGCTGGAGTTTGGATTTCGGTCAGTGGTGGCGCATTGCTATTACGTGGCAATGGCATGACTACGTCTGTGTGCTTGAGTGCGCGGTGGATATGTGTGAGTACTGGCGCTCAGACGCTTGGTTTATCAATACATCACAGGCACAGGCCCGCAAGATGAGATCATAAGCTAACGCTGAATAATAGCGATAATAATTACAAGAGACTAATAATCAACTGGCCCAAGCCAACTCCTTCACCTCCTGGTTCTTCACCCCAAAAATCTGGACGGACGGGATTTGCACTCCTCCATGCCGGTAATTAGGTTGGTTGGTTGGATATGACGCCGTACAGTCTGGTAGTGCTTGTTTCTCAAGTCGTATTATTCACTCTCACAGAGCCAAGCCCTACACACAACACTTCAACTATTGATTCTCTCGTAGGTGGCTATCAACAGTAGTAACAACACCACGACATCCAATAGTTAGTGTCAAACATACCACATTCTCCACAACAAACATTTACCATCCAAGCCCTGCTAAATTCTCCGGCTCATCTTCCATCATAAAGGCAAGTGGTGGACTTGAAGACATTACCTTGGCACTCCACACCTCCATGTCCACTCCGTGTGTCAACATCTCCAAAAGTACTACGTACTGAACTTTATGCTCTAGTTTCTTCTACAAAAGTTAGCTTGACCCGGTCCACTTGGCCCACACCGTTGTCCTTGCCATCATCGTCACCATCACCCATGATGACGTGCTCCTTCAATAAATAGTCATCTCGGAGCCTTCTCCACTAATCTATGCGCGCCCACGCCGTCGCCTCCGATGGAGCACTTGTACAGGCGGGCAGAACGCGGCACACATCTGTACCGCATGCTTTTACGCTCACTTGAAGAGGAATCATAATAGCAATTATTATTACCATCTCGAAGCGCCGGACTAATTATTTTACCAATGGGAACAATTAGTCTTACTTTGGCATCCTTTCCGAAGCACCACTACCACCACCCTCATTATCATCATCCTTCCCCACACACACACACACATATATATATTCAGCCGTTCAACTCTTAAGTCTCGGCCTGATATTCAAGGACTTTCAAGTACCGGCACGCAGGCACATACACATATACACACATCCACACATTCCCTAATGCCCCTCATTCACATTCCCAACAACAACGGGCCTGGGCTCATTAAACCTAGAAAACAAACAAAACTTTTAAGCCAGTGCAAACACACGGACACACACACACACAGACACACTCACACACTAGACTCATTACTCTAAACGCACTTGACGCCACATGCGTGAGAGAGGCTTTACCTTGCAAACAACGGGCCGGAGCATCATCACCATATAAAAAATATCCGAGACCATCGCTGGGAATGCAAATTTACCATATATATGCATGAATCCTCCGGTCCCCATTCAAAAATCCATATTGCCAATTAGTCTGCCGACAATTACCAAGTCCGCACGGTGACCCTAATACGTGAAGGATAGGAGCCTGCGCCCTGACAAAAGTAAGCCATTCAGCTCCAAGTCCAAAGGTTACAGGATCGGTCGTACAGCGACGCTCACACATCCATAATCCCATTTATAATGCCGCCGTCCAGGATGAGGAGGATGGTCGGTTGGAAACTGACGTGTGTACGTGGGCACAATAGTAGTGTGGCGGGCTAGTGGACTAGCAAGTACGACCAGATTGGGAAGCAAAATCGTTTCCAAACCGTATTTAGCATCTTATACGGCCCGAGTCCAAAGGCGCACACGAGTGCATTAATTTCCACCCTAACGACCAAAGTGCCAAGTCCAGCCGCGAGCTGAAGTCTTGTAGAGATGATCTTTGTGCTCACAGAGAGACAAGTTGATAGTAAGAATGACTTTTATGGGCTGCAGAGAGTTAATCCATAAAATATAAATACCGCAGAATTCCCCTCCCGCCTGCCTCCAATTTTTCACCTATATCCATCCATCCATCCATCCATCCTCCATAACCATAATGACCATCATCACCATCCACGATGGGACGATCATAATCCTCATCATTCATCATCAACGTACATAAACTCATAATTTCCCACACATAACACCATACAATTTAGCAATGTAATTTAGTACTGTGAGTTTAAAAGTCTGCGATCTTCTTAGTTTAACTGGCCCTGCCTTCAAAAAAATGAAGACACACACACACTCGTACGCGCGCGCACACACACACGCACACATATAAATTCACATTCCAGTAAAAACTTACACACGCACGTACATACTCAAGTAAAAAACACACACACACATAAAACACACATGCATACCAACAACACACATGCACGAGCTCACACAAACACACGCAAACAAGGACGATACACCTTAGTCAAGTTTACACGCTAAACTCTTGCGGTAAAAACATTCGCAGCTAAATCCTCAGTCCGCCATCATCCTCATCACCACCACCACCACCACCATCCCAATTCACCTGCCATAAACCGTACAGATCTTGAGGCAATCCTCGTAATGGACATGGATCCAAAATTGCAGAGTCATAGATACACACACGTAACGTACACAAATCTAAGGAAGCACACGCCCATAAAGTAAAGTGGGATTTCCATAAGACAAAAATCCTGAACGTGACATAATATCATCTTGAGAGATTTTTTAAACTCATCCCTGCTCGGTCGACCCTACCTAGACATATGTAGCCACTGTGTGCATTTTTTCAAGTCCATGAGCGAGTCAGTTCTATCCACTTCTTCCTCGAGGAATTGCACAAAGACACACACAAACACATACTGTATGAACTACGCGCCCCCGTCATCCAAACTCCTGTCATCTCCCCTCCGCCCAAACGAGCTATGAGCCACCATAGCACCAGACAAGATGAACATGAACTACTACTACAGCAACAACAACAACGGCCATCATAACTTCGCCCACAAAGACCCATTAAACTTAAGGTCCTATGATGATATAACAATGTGGTTTACTACTATTACAACTACTACTACTACTACTACTACTACACCAACTCTTCCCGATCACAAACACGGTCTTTGGTCATCAGTCGAGGATAGATAGACAAACCTTGGTGCTCCTCAGGATTACCTTTAAAATTATCATTACCTAAGCAACTAGGGTGATGTCATATATATATATATATTTACTATGGTTCACAGTTCATACATGCGTACATATAGTCACACAGACGCACACATTTAAATACACACCTCAAGAGACAAAAGTCATTCTCAAACCACGAAACGGCTTCCAATCATAACCATTACGGTTGACTCAAGCCCTCTACTGTAAGTACTACACGCATGAACGGCTTGAAACCCTCAGGGGATCCATCTTCTTCAGCCTCATCTCCGGCCACCCAACAATCCACCTATCTGTCAGGTTCTAGGCTTCGAGGCGGACAAGGGATGGGAAAAATTAATCCGGCGGAGCAGGCTGAGCCCTCACTTCTACTACCAGTACTACCACTACGCACAACTGCAACATGACATCAGAGAACGTGCCAGCCCGAGATGGAACAACAGTGACTTCCATACGCCTTACAAATGAGGTGGAATCAAATCACAAAATCTTATCATCAACTTGTCTACTTGTCCAAGCCTTTTCAAGTCCTTTTAGGAGACGGAACCACGAGCCAGCCAGCCAGTCAGAAGCAGTCGTCGCATCAACTACAACAGCAACTGTTGAAAACTTGGTCAAGCCATCGTCGTAGTCGCTCTCCTGTAGTTCCCACCGCATCGTCATCCACATCGTCATCACCCCACTTTATACCGGCACCACTCATTCACCATAGTCAATCCGACAGGCGCAATTAGCATGCGTAGTAATTCACTGCTCCTAACAGCAAACTTAACCTAGCCCTTATCCCATACTCCTTACAATGCATTACAGCAGGGAAGGGCAGGGATAATGCATAATGAGGATATGTTCACGTAGTGGGAAAAAACGGCGGATTCATTACGTTATATTTATTTGCACATACGTGCATACACATACATTCAACAATCCCGTAAGCCACCCTCCACACCACCCTGTCTAGCAACAACTGCAAGTGTTCGTGTTCGTCATATATATATATACGCACTCATAAGTGACTCTGAGCCAGCGGCTCCCATACATCCTCCCTTGCTACAAGCTAAAAGAACCAGTCTGAAATTGGAGCGCGCACAATTTCTCAGCGTCGGCAACTGCAGCAGCAGCAGCAGCACTAACAAAACAACAACAACAAGTGCAGTTGGACGAGGAAGTCATCCCCTCATACTCCAGAGTGGATTCCGATGATTAATGATGCTGTGGATCACTTTGGGAGGGAGGAGGGGGCACGACAACGATGGCGGCAGCGGCGGACGCTAAAAATACATACTAGCGACACACTGGCTCACTGACTCCATGACTCACTTCAATCGTCCCAGCCATTTCCACCTAACTGTACCTCTCATCCGTCTCGAATTATCTTCACCTGTTCGTCGAGCCATCATCATCAACTCCTTCGTCACAATCATTGCTGTCGCGTCGCTGTTCCATCCGGACCAACAACAAACTGTATCTTGCTCACAACCACATGCGTATGCACTCTGGAATGGAACAATACCGTCGCACCCTCATTTCAAATACAGTCTACGGAGAAGTTCTTTTCAAGAATATCCCAAACACGACCGAGTTAAAGCCTCATTTTCAACGCAAAAGGCGCAAAGGAGCTGGAGCGAAGCAACTAGCTAATTTTATGTAGTAATTTCCACATAGGAATGATTTTCCAATTTAACTCCACGGTGCAACACACGCTTTTGCATATGCGCCAACCACCGAGCCCCCTCCTTGCTTTCCTGGTAGTCAAGGTGAAATTCGCGCAAAATTTACGCCCCAAATATCATGCCAACAATATACCCCCGCCTGTTCCATCACAGAGTGAGAGAGAGAGAGAGGGATGCACATGCGCATGGAATTCATTCAGGAACGCTTGAGCAATTAACACCCAGGGGTGGCCCGACCCGTATACAGACACGCACACAGACACACACACACACACATTAATACAACAAGAATCCACCAAGGCCAAAATAAACCTTTCCCGACACTCACTCTCGTCCTCTCACGTTAGAGCGAACCATTCCGCGCACCATAAAAAGTCATCCTTTTCCATCAACTTCCCCGCGCAACTACATTTCCCACCCCTCATTGAAATCAGATGTCATCCAACGGCCGGTCATATGCTTGGGGGGACCAATCATCATGATAATAATGAGGAACTGTCCCGAGAGAATGTGAAACTGTCACTGCCATTCAATTATTTTGAGCCTTACAAAATAGGTGCATATTATTCAGCATGGAGCAATAAATCGAAGGAATATGGCTGGCGGCAATCCCACGCGTTTCCTTCACAGCGCTCCACATTGTTCATCATTGTATTTGAGCTCATTTCTATCAATCCCATGGAATGACTCCGCCATGTCTGCAGACGGGAATACATTTGGTTAAATCAGCAATAATAATAATAATAATAATAATCTCGTCCCCATCGTTCATATGCGACGATGGCTCTTCCGCACGCAACTCCTCATGGCCATTCCCCAGCCACACGTTTCTCCCATCTGGAAATCTATAGCTCGCCTCAAATTCCCCAGCTTCATCCCGAAATTTTCTGCAATCTGCATCAAGTGAAACCTCCTTATAACAGCCATCGGTATAACGGTAATTTTGTTAAAACTGCCAAATAGTATTTTTACGCATGTCTTTTAGTGCTTGTTGTTTGCTCAAAAACTTTCACAGTTTTAGTTTTTATCTACTACCAAATTCTCCGAGTCCGTGCAGCCCATTGTAAAGGTATTTACCGTTATTTCATTATCGATTCCCAAAGTTAACTGTCCGCAGAGCCAGGTTCAAGCTCAACTAAATGCTGACTTACTGCTGGATCAATATTACATTAAAATGTTCATCTTCACCAGCAAATCAGAGCTCGTGCCGGGCCTACCATCAAATCATATGCACATGCGTAGAAAAGATATTTCTCCCAGCCAGCTCTCAAATTTCTTCAGCAGTACACAGCCCAAAAAACGCACTCTCAGAGTCACTCGCATAAATCAGTATCACATGGCCTTTCCCTCACTCCCAGAACATCCAGTCGTTTCCATTACTAATCGTTGCATAAAAGCCTTCACATGTGCAGGCACACACCACTAATTCCAAATCCCAACAGCACACTTTGCGACTCCGCTCGCGCTACGTGTACCATAACCAAATGGCCACCATCTTCGACGCTTAGCCCCCCCCCCTCCCGACCCCCTTATTATGAAACTAAAACTCATCATCGCTCACTAATTCCCAAGCCGCACATTTCCGCCGCCGCCGATACTTCCATACATAAGAGATACATGCGTAATAGTTCATAAATAATCCGGCGGAGCTAAAAGATCCATTTGCTCACTCACACATACATTGCTACATATTGCACCACCCTCACTCACTAATAACTCATGGACGTGTTCATACCACGAAATGACCAACAGCTTCCTCCCTCACTCAGTCAGTTGCACAGTCTAAGTGTCACCGCCGACCATGCATGGCTCTAATCTCGTTCGAGTAATTATTATTGCACTACCAACCCCAATCCTCAACACTACTCCTGGGACCAATTAGCATGACAAGAGGGCGCGTGTGAAGCATGTAAAGAGTACACAGGCACGCACGCACATACACACACACACACACACACGCTCACACATTACATAGGAACAGGGTCAAAAGAGTTGATCCAACTGTGGGATCCGCTTATCTGCATAGCACAAGAACCTTACGAAACAATCCTCGTGTGTACTTGAGCCCTTTCCACTCCGAACACCCACGCCCAAACGCACACATCCATGTCCACACATTGGCCATTCCCAATCAACAGTATGCACGTATTCGCACCGCCTCAGCGATAATCAATTTACCTGTCAAATCTTTCTCTCTCTCTCTCTCTCTCTCTCTTTCTAACTAAATTATCTTTTCCACTACGGCGCCAATACCTTCATATAAAACCGGAGGAGACCCCTCGGATGCACGCCGCCTGACATAGATTCCAATGTGCAGAGTAATAATGATGATGATAATAATAAGGGACTCCATACAGCAATAATAGCAACTATCCCTTGCATGCAATTTCAGCCAGAGCCACCATGGCCATTGGAATTGCATAATAATGCACTCTTTGAGACTCACTATTCGCCATTCAGTCAGTAAGGATTGGATGGCAGCAGCAATGGATTACCATTACCAGTCCATGGATCCCTAAAGAACCACCGTCACCTTCCTATCCAACGGCTTGACAAGAGTCCACTTTGCAAATTCTGCTCACTCCCTACTTTTTTTTATCGTCATGCAGCTTTGACGAGCCGAGATAATGGCATTAATTACTATTCACGTAGAAATAACAACAATTAACCCAAAATTTTATGGTAAAAACTGTAAGGGGAAAAAATCCAGGAGAGGGGGACCTTGGGCATTTGAATATGCCAACATTATGTTCATGGCCACACATCGTCATGATCCCATATACTAGCCTCGTTAAAGCATGAGGGATCGGCCACAGACACTATTGTTGCAACCATGGAAAAATCTTCCCGCCGCCATTTGGTCATTTCTTCGCAGATTGCTCAGTCAGTCATGGCCTGGCTCAGGTTAATGGAGGTCCCCAATTCCAGGGTCATTGCAGGCTTTTAAGTGAGGCGAGCAAGTTTTACGTCTTCTTGACCAACGAGTCAATGACTGATACAATGTGGATCCCAGGATTTTATTACAAAGTTTTAAAGATGATCAACAATACATTATTTTTATAACGACGACGCTCTCTACCCTGGCATCTCCCATAAATTACCCACTACCACCGCTCGACTCTCAGGCCAACAAGAGCAACAGCAGCAGCAGCAACAACAACAACGACAACAACAACGATGTACAACGATCAACATCGTCATCATAATTTGCCCTTGGAAAATTACCCAACATGGAGCATGACTGAAGGAGAGGGACGGGAGGGGGCTGGG
>WJFA01004649.1:0-10364 GCA_009870155.1 Pseudobourletiella spinata
GACATCCAAAACGGGAATTAATATGGGATTTTTTAATCTTCCAATGGTCTCCCCTTGGTAATTTTTCAGGAAAATCATGGCATGTGCTCACGACTGAGGTGAAACAATAAATTTTATGGAAAATGCTATGTGTTGCATAAAATTGCACAGGGAGGACTAAATAGGACTAAATATAATTGTTAACACTAGTTTTCATGCAATACATAGCATTTCCATTTTCCCGTTTTGGATTTCACGAAAATCAGTTTTTAATAATTTTTTTAGGGACTAAACCGCGCCATGCGCAACAAAGTTTGGCGCTTTTCTAGGTTTCATACAGCGCTGCGTGCGATGGTACTAGTCCCGTTCAAATACCCCGATTACAGACCGTGCACATTCCTCGTGAGTTTTAATCGTTGTTCTTCCTCGGCACGGAGTTAAGATGGTACTGATCATTGCGTGAGATTTATCCAATCAGACGACGGTAAGGAGAATGAAAGGGTACGATCTCTAAATTTTGATTAGTTTAAAGCTCATAGCCTCTCGTTTGGAAAAACAAGTTGTGTGAAGAGAAAAACCATTTTTCAATCTTTCTTATGTGCACTTATGTCATACACTGGTTGCAATCTACCTCGTATGAGCTAATGTGCTACACTACATTACGACGAGGGGTTCCAAAGGAATTTTCTTCAAAACCGCATGTAGAGACAGGCAGAAACCTCTGTGGCAGACCTCCGCACGTAGCATTGCATATTCTACTCACTCCAACACACATTCCACGCGCGTTAAACATTTCCATAACATATAATGATTACTACTAGCCACCATTGCAGTCTTTTCAAGTCAAAAACTGGCCGTTTCCAATAATGTCTATAGGTTGAAAATGTTTGAGAATAGGGAAAAAGAGAGGGGAAAGCCATCATACAAGGGCTTCACTCGCGCAGACACTCACATTCTCCCTTACATGAGGCATGAGCAAAAAAGCACCAGTTGGTAATGCGAGTCGTGCTAACGAAATGGAAAATACTACTACACGTACACGCTACTGAGAAAATCTGAAATTTTAAATGCACTAATTCTCTATCTGAGACTGGAACAGGATTTCACAGACCATCACTCCTCGCTACTCCATTTGAATATTCATAAATTTCTCTGGTTCTCGCTCTCTCTCTATCTCTCTCTGTCATTTTCTGTTGCCCGCCGCAGCACTGGAGAATGCCTGGCTAAATCGTCATTACATGGCTTAAGTAGTATTATACAGCCTCTTCCAAGCTGGCCCTTCAGACTACGGGAGAGTACCTTGGCTCTGGCCTTCCATGACGACAATAATGGAGATTAGAAGTATTATAAGGGGAAAATTATGTGTGTTGAAGAAAAAAGAAAAAAGAAGTTCTTTCTGTCCGTGCGCTTCATATTTCCAACGCTGTCGGTATCTTCCTCTTTTGTACGAAGAAATCTTGTTGCAGATGCACGGCTGGACTCTGGCTAAACAGGTTAATGATAAAGGGAAAACAATTGGGAGCTTATTATAATACGCTTTAGTTCGTCTAGTCCGTACCTTTAAGTCATCGACATGGCACAGTGATGTTCCAAGTCTTGCTGCAGGATGAAGGTAACAGGAACAGCAAGAATAGCCTATGCCCATATAGGAAGCATCTCTTCGCAGGCTCAGCGTGTGTGCATATTACGTAATTTGTGGGTATGTGTGCCTATACGAGTGTAACGTATACACATACGCACATGTCTATGTTAAACTCTAGGACGGGGAAGAAGTTAGATAGCATTATAACCCGTTGTGATACCCGACTGGCACTCCTAGAACCACAATGGAGTCCTTCATCCTTCCTTGTAGAGACTGGATGCATTAAGAAGAGGGACACATGATGGTTTCTAGACTGGGGCAAGATAAGGACTAGACGAGCAGAAAGCAAGTCATGAGGAGGAGGTAAGTATGGAGCATACTCAGGTGAGACTGGAGCGGCCCTTTAAATGAAGGCCCCAAGGGGCCACCGTGGACGACGTGGCCAACCCTCCGAAATATTTCAAACTAATGTACCACTACCAGATGATTCTTAACTTGTGCTACATGTAATGCCTTGGGAATGTAACGCATGAGCCGTAATTATTAGAGAAAATCCCGTAGCCTGGATCTCAATCACCTTTCATCGAATCATTCTTCACAAACTTGCTTACTATTAATCCAGTTGAAAAGCTTTAGCCTTCAGTCAGCCCGCTCTTCTCTTAACCATGAGAGTGGGGACAAGGTGGACATCTAATTTTGAAGGTGTGTCCGAATACTGACTTGAGCTGGTAAATACTGAATGGTATGTTACATTTTGCGTGGTGTTGTGACAACCACGCTCTTGCCTATGCAGCAGTAGTATGCACAATACTTCCACTTTATAGCTCGTCGTGGTTTTAACTGTTCTGTTAGTGTTCATATGAAAACACGCACATAAAACTACACTCAGGTGTGTAACTGTAAAAAAGTGTGTCTAATTCTCTGTACAAACGCTCACATATACACATGTACAAAGGTGTACACACATACAAACACCAATTGATTGAAAGTTGAAAGTCTACTTTATTCGTGTGAAGTCTGAGTTAAATATTTGCTCTTCACCATTTAAGATAATGACGTTGTTGAGCCTCTAATTTCCCACCGAGAGCGGGTGCAGCAGAGACATGTTCTACGCTTCAACAATAATCCCTCACATTGAAACTCTTCAGAGGTGTAATTTATTCTATCTACGGAAAAACGAAATACATCAGTTCTACAGTGATTACAAAGAGCAGAGTATTTGAGGAATAGAATTCACAAGTGCTTAGAAGCCACTATATACTCCTTGATAGAAACCACTACGTATTTACTACGAACCCCTTCGCTACAACGCATGCGCTCGGAATTCTCTTAATCATCATCACTGAACACCTCCGAGCTCACAACACTGAACAGTGCGTACACGATTGCGAGGATGATGGGAGGTAGTTCTGTAGTATAATATGCGGCATAGTCAGAGGCAGTGAGGGAGAAGGAGGAATCGTACACCAAGGTGAACAACAAACTTGCCGTACCTCAGCCTCACTAACACTTCCACATAACGGAGGGAAACGGCACCGGGAATTATAAGTATCTCCATAATAAAAGAAGCATGCACGTACCTTCTTCCACTTTTCCACAATAACAAATTTGGAAGGGTTCTCCGTCCGCACGAGAGACTGTATAACATGCTGACATGTTGTGGACTTGTTGATCCCACTGACGAGTTTACAGTCCGTGCCGATCCAGATGGGAACTTTGTGGTGGTCCATGTCGTTACCGCTCATCATCATCGTGATCACGTGTCCGGGAGGCGTCTGAAAATGCAAACATGAACAGAGCGTGAGATCTGGGCATATAGGAGGGAGGACGAGGAAGAAACCTGGTCCTCAACACACCCCCTCACACGCAAAATAGACTTTTGTCTTTTCATCATTATTACAACTCATTGTATTATAGTTCCAAGTCCATTCCTTCCTACGGTGGTCAGCCTGCCAATTTTATCTACCGTATCTCACATCATACAAGCTGTTATGTACAAAATAGTATCCTTTACAGAATCCAGGACCAATTTTAATATTTAGCTCGCATCAATTGGCTCCGAATGTTGTAGCTTAAGCCCTCACGGTAATAAATAGGGAAAACAGCCCATCATAATTACAATTTAACATTTTCAATAGTTCCTCAATTCCTTCCACTCTTCATTTCCATGCGAACAATTCAATCCAAATTTGAATAGTTAGATAGTTAGATTTATTAAGGCTGATTCGGTCGCAGCCCGTACAACCTCATTAAGAAATATAAAATCTGTGTACAATTATAGTTATTCTAAGTTACATTTCGTGAGTCCAGCTCACGCTTCATTGCAAGTATCAGATTTGAATATGGAATGCGTGGAGTAAGACTAAAGTTTCACATGTTAAATCCCTAAGAAATCTATGACAAGCATGAATCCTAGAAACGTCTCTCAGTGGATGAGAAGTCAGCATCCAGTGTATCCTTCTAATATTCTCTCCGAATATGGAGTGTTCCAAGTTCGGTTGCAGTTCTGCTGGCCATGCACGAAGCTGCAACGAGACTGAGAGTGCAACCAAACATACTTTAGATGTGCGTTTACGAGGTGCGTGTATGTTTAACCATTGTTCGTGTTTGAAAACAGAGCTTATGCTTACACTTGCTATCATACAGGCACACACACACACACACATACACACACTTATTACACTCACGTCATGATAGTTTGCACTCCACAAATTCAGGGTCAGAGTACAGGTTTGTCTCTTACGTACATACAGAAATGCTTCTGACTGTATCAGTATAAGGAGAAAATACTGGATACATATGATACTCCTCTACACACGCAACAGTATACTATTCTGCATGGACTCAGTCTGAGCGCGTTCGAATGTGAGTGTGTGTGCGTGCATATGTATGTGCCTGTCTGTGGACGGACGGCCCGAGAAAATTCATTGCCCATAGCGTCTTCTCTAGCATAATGAGGGTGGCAAGACGTCACATTCCAGCGTATAGGATTTTCCCTCCTTCTTGCATCTGAAGATTCACTGTTGCGGGATTACTACGCACTCGACGAAATTATATAGTTTATCGTGGGATTTGAGCAAGGGGGAAGTAACCCTTGACCCAAAGTAGTTTTTTTCTCTCACTCATCTCCTCGAGCTCCTCCATTCTTCTTGGATCCTCACTATTTTTTGCTCATGTATACACCAGACAAATGTCCCTAAATACTCACATCCTTGTCTTCTAGTCCTACGATCTTTTGCGAGGGTTACCCTCACAGAATATCACGCTCGGGATAGCAGCCACAGTGACTCTTCGGGTTATACATACTTGGCGGTCCATGCATGTCCTCGTACCTTGGTTGCACTATTAGAAACCTGATGTTCATACTGCCACTACGACGGGCCACTACTGCATCCATTGGGATCTCTTGACAACCACTTTTTGCTTAGCCTCCCGTACGCACCACAGACGTGGACGTGGACAGGCACTATTAGTCTCCAAATGGAAGCTGCCTCTTCTAACCCTGCGCGAGATTCCCCCTTCAGAGTAGTAGAAACCGAACCAGTCAGTCGTACAATCTTTACGGTTCGAACATGTAAGCAAAGGAGGACTTTTGAAGTTGTATACACCATGCCGTGATAATGGTGCTGGGGAACTTGAACCCCGAACTAGAAACATTAATAATGGATGAAAGAGCAAGTTGTTGTATAAAAGTATACTATTTACTTGTAATGAGCACAACTGGATCAACTATAATTGTTTTCGCGAGAATTCCTGACAGAAAACCCTCCAAAGTCGATCACACAACCTTAAGTCTGGCATATGTATCTGTACACAGAGATGTATGTATCACAGGTATAAGACAGTAGAGGTCATCATACAACTTGGTAGTATACAGGTTCACCGCCACAAGATCAAGCTTATACACAAGGAAAGTCGTCTATGCTATGGTGGAGGGATGAACTAACAGATTCTCTTTCATCTTCCGTCCTCCGTATGCCAAACCAAGGTGTGTTGAGAGTGAACATTGCTGTGCTCCGTCCTGGGGGCGCAGACACACATGATAACTTGGAAACGGGCAGAATAATTATTATTGCGTGCGAAATAACGATTCTGTTTGATAGGAAGTCTTGCTAGATCCTAAGTTCATGTAATGGTACAAACACAGCTCATATACGTCATACAGTTTGGAACAATTACTCCCCAGAACATTATAATCTCAGGTTCAGGGGAAAAGACATGTAGGGAATTGCAAATTGAAACACAGCAGGGTCAAAAACATTGGCTAACTTGCATTTTTCTTCCGGCTGTGGGCAAAAAATCTCTCTCTCCCTCTCTAACCTGCTAGTTCTTCTCAAGCTCGCCCATTCCCATACCACCTTCACCTCTATATGCTCCTTACCTTCTATACACTTGGATTCTGTTTAACCGAAGCTGAACCTCTCATTGTGGAGATAGTGGTAATGGAGTTGGTGGTGTTGCAGTTGTTGTTGAAGATGTTTTTCAACTAGAACCGTGGTTTGTCTCAACCGTGCACTCATAAGCTCACTCGTTTCATACACCACACGACTTCCTTTCCCTCTTCCGAAAAACCAATCCCATACTCCTGTATACAGACAATAGTATTCTACCTTATGCGTCCCCACAGACGAGGTTCATAACACATAATGGAAAGTCGTGTGAATGCACTTGCTCTCATTTAACCACCATTATTTTCTTACACTTTTTCACATCATTTCCATGCAGAAGGCCATTGAAACGTGTCTTGCCGCACGGTAATACAGCTCGCCCACGGTGATTGTCGAATGGCAAATCTACGCCTCTTTGACAGTGTGTTATATATGTGTACATATTATGCGTGTAGATGGGTATGTGTGTGTGTGTGTGTGCTCTCCTTATCTGGATTTTAGATTTGGTCTAGTTATAACAATTGAATCGTAGAGTACTTATTCAGAACTGCATTCGTCATCGTCCTCACTTCTGCTGCGTCTGCCTTACAATAATTATACCCAGGAAAATAGACGGTAGGGAGGATTGCAGTATAGAGGAGAGAAAAATCAAAGTGAAAAATCCAGTTTGTGCCTACCAACTGGGTCATCTCTCAGATTATGTTTGCCGGCGGACCAGTCGGGTCTAATCTAAGATTTGCATACTCATGCTATTACCCCATCAATGTATTCACACACACTTAAACTCAACAAGTCACAATAATTATGATAATAGCAATAATAAAAATTGTAAACAACGCACAATCACTTCTCTTTTCTTACCCTTTTTCCTACGAGTACAGTTATTCGCACATGGCTATTACCTCCAATAACTTTGTAGAAAGTGGTGTGTATAAGCGTGTGTGTGTTAAAAGCTTGAATTTAAGTTTGTGCATATGCGAGTATGCATATAATATATGGAAATAAAAGTGTCTATATAAATGTATAGATAGAAGTGCATGAGCAAGACTACATGTGACAGTGCTGGTCCACTACGCATGTGTCATATGTGACAGCTGATTCCACATCAGATACATTCGTAATCTTCAAACATGGTTGTTGCCCTCTCCTCCTCAACTTCGTCTGTAGTCACGGTCACTCAATCTCCCATCGTATTATTTCCAACGAGAGAATTTAGTACATGTATAGGGAACAGGAGTTGTTATACTGATTAGATATGATTTTGAGATGGAAAGTTCCTGTGAGAGTCCCTTGTTCTGCCGCTTTTGACCCTACGCATGGCGATGTAATTGGGAGATGAGGGACATAGTTGAGAAGACATGCTTGACCATCCTGATACGATCTCGTTTCTGAAACGAGTGTTAGCCTGCACTGTAGTAGCAGCAGTAGTAGCAATAGTAGCAGTTATTACAAAAATCATTATTATGATTTTGACAATACTACTTTTAATGACTTTGCATACAGAACACGATGAGGTTTGAGGGGAAGGAGGCAAAAGACTGAGAGAATGATCTTTGTAAAAGGTTGAACCTGTTAAACTTGGGTAGGGAAAGATATGCAATTATTCCATGAAATAACGAACGGGAGCATGGATGGGAGGGGGGCTTAACAAAAATTATTTATGCGTAGAACAAACAAGAGCAAGATGATAATCCAAAGGATTTCAAAGACGAACCGGTGGGGCTGGACAGAGGGACAAAACAGTGTAGTCATCAGTTAGCGAGACAAATAGAAGAGATCTTCCACACACGATGCATACTGCTAGAGATAGAGAGAAATGTCTTGAAGTATTGAGCAAACAACAACAAATGTAAGGATGAGATGATCGGACTTCTGTGGCCAAAAGATTTACGGTCGCCTACGGTAAACAAATTGCCAATTAACAAAACGTTTCGCACTGTTTTCTGCGTTAGCGATGTGCCAAGGATAAAGACCGCAGCCTATTAAGATGCCCACATACAGAATGATTTACAATGGAAAGGCATTGTGCGGTGGGGCTAGTAAGTTTCGATGAAGTAGGCACTTGATGTCATGTATCTACTAGTCGGTCTCACAGACAACCAGCAGCTCTGGCTTTTACCTAAAAAATCTGACCTTATTATCGGAGACAAGGGCTTCTGATCAGCCAGACATATAGAGGTGGCAAGGGGCCATTTGAGTAGGTTTGCCTCTTTTCTTCTATAATGTTAGCATGAATAAGTACCAATAATAATAAGCAATAATAGCACTCGTATCAGCATATACCACCGCGCGTAAGGGGGTGTAAGCTAAAGGAACGGAAATATTTGAGTAAGAGCATGAATTTATTAACATTTTACTATTTTCATTGATCATCATCATTGAGCGGGTGAAGGTACAGACAGAGACAGTGGAAGAGAGAGAGAGAGAGAGAGAGAGAGAGAGAGGGATGCTCACCATGATGTGCCGCCGGCAACATTATTATGAGCTCTCAAACAGAAACAAGAGGAGATGTTTGCTCGATTAAGGCTTATTAGAAGAAACATTAAGATGAACTTAACCGCACGGCAGTGCTCCATCCCTTCACTTTAGTCCCATCCCTCTTCTCTCCTCTTCCCTGTTCTCAGATATATTGGGTAAATAGTGGAAACACGACGGAATAATATCTCATCAGCCCCGACGTACAGATACATTAGAGAGGCTCACGACTCAGCTCCGTTATGCACATCGTGTGTGTGAGAGAGCGAGAGAGAGCCAATATGGCATTCCATGATGATTCCCTCTCCAACTTTATCCATGCACAAAATAATGTCCGTACACGGTGCTGTATCATAAGAGCTTACGGAAGAAGTCGTTTATGATGTACTTTCAAGGGCTATGCATATGAAGGCATACAACTGTGGAAATTACAATTCGAACCAAATCAGCAGTGCGGAGCATGATGATGATCCTGGGAGAAAAATCCATATTCCCGTTTTACATCAGTGCTCGCCTCACCGGCGTATACCCCGTCATCCCCATACCGGCCGTGGATGGCTTTCTGAACCGTTCCAAGGCGGTAGTAACGCATTCCAAACGTGACGGAATGAGGCACGAGGGCAGACATCCAAAACAGGAATGACTACGTCTGTAAGTGTATGTATCTATCCGTCCTCTGTGCTTGTAAGACGGGGAAACCGGAAATTGGGCCCCCTAGTCGTTACCCATCATCTAATTGACTCTGATCGACAACGACGGAATTGAACTTGGGCTCATAAATGCTATCGATCAAATATCGCCATTATTACGATCAGTCAGCCTTCCTCCCACTAATGGAGACAGTTTACATGATGGTCTCAAGTAGACAGCCCAAACGGGGGTAGTATGCAAATTCAACAATGTTGGCCCTACGGTGTACATGTGTGTGTTCCTCTTCTGCACTGAAAAGCAGTGATCGTATGCCGTTTGATCTTACCTGTGTGCAAGCCACATGACCACAGGTAGGCTCAACAAGTTTCTCTAACCTCATCCATTTACTTGTTTTCTTTTTCCCCTTCATCTTTATATGTGCAAATACGTGAACGCATGGAAGGTACAACTAAATTGTTCACGGAGTGAATAAAACAAGTTAAAGTGGGAAATGTGTTCGCTAAACAAGGACAAATCCCAATCAGTGATGACTTAAGGACACCCAACAACGTGGACGAGCAGAAGGATGCTGGAGGCAGATGAGAGGAATCCCCTTGTTCCCTCAGCATAAGCCTACGAGCAAGCCCAGAGAATTCATTCACTGGCAGGCAGGATCAGTTCACATGGTTTTACTTACCGAGGACAAAGGTAAAGAAGATGAGGCACAGGTGGAGGAGGAAGATCGGGGATGACGAAAATAGTAAAAAAATTTATAGAATTAAAGCCTCAGTTCTCCACACGCTCCTCCTGCCCCATCAGCGAGACTGCACGCTTGACTTGTGGAGGAAGTACTGACAGGATGACAGAGGCTTAGAGTTGAAGCCCCTTCATAGATGCACGGTGAGGATCGAATAGATCGTCAGATTGATAAAAAGTAGAGCAGTAGCTTGTGAGCTCATGACCGATTCAGTCCCCTGAACCCACTCTACTTCCCGGTATCCAAATTTAGCCGGGGAGAAGCCCACTCTTCCCATTCAGAGACAAATTCGTTCTACTACTCCTCAGTGAGTCAGTGAGTCAGCCCTTGTACCGTTTTTGGACGGGGGTGGATCCTGTATGTGTTTATAAATGTATGCATATGTGCGTGTATGTATGTGGATTACTACGCTACATTTAAGAATTGTCAGCCAGTGTGACGTATAGGCAATACGAGGAAGAATGCAGAGTCAGGGGAGAGCTGAACCGTGAGATTTCAGAAGGGATTGGATGGTTTTGTCAACCACGTGAAATGACCCATTAAATCTAGAACA
>WJFA01004651.1:0-10362 GCA_009870155.1 Pseudobourletiella spinata
TGATAATAAGTGACTGAATAACAGTCTGTAAACACAGGGAGGAGGATGATCCTGCTGGGTTATGTCTCAGGTTACAGACAGTGAAGAGATCGTGGCACAAGTGGGACCGGGTCTGCTTCTCGGAAGGACGGATAAAAACTGTGGTACGACATCACAGATGTAGGAACATGATGCAAGGATGATGATGATGTGCGGACGTTCTGGGGATGAAGGCTCTCTTATAATTTCTTTAGCTCCTGCTGCGGAGCAATTAAAAATAAACAGGAGGAGCAAGTGAGGGGGAAAGTGTAGACGTTTCATGAAATCAACTTGTCACGGAAGTGTGAACGAATGAGTAAATCATTCCGTGATTTGTGTTTCCGTCCCAACGCGCTCTCCCCCTCCTGCATTCATAATGAAAAATACCTTGTATAATTAATGCGAATGTAGGGATGGAAGTACACGTTCCTTCCTGTGAGCCGATGCTTTCGTCGTGGAAACGGAGATTGGATGTGAATGATGAGAAATAACATCATGAAAAATTCTCTTGATTCTATGAATGGCGTCAAAAAAGCAAGAATTTGAAAGAGCGCGGGATGAGATATATTGGTGGGTTACACGATTTATTTCCAACATCAAACTCGAATACGTTTTATTTGAAACCTGTGAAGACAAGCTCTCCACCGTTCGCCAACGTTAAATCCTTGGCTAAAAGACTAAAAATCGGAACGAAAATGGACTAGAAGGGTGTTCAGGTACGACGGGCAGGGAGTGTGATCTGCTCTAAGTGGGCTTTGAGTTGAATTAAATCGGGGAAAACAACGGGAGGATTTGCGTGGAGGACGGTCGGGGGGAGACCCTTTTGTTCCTCGGCAGACATGACGAGAATCCCATTCCAGCCAGCATTGACGGCCCCCACAAAGTCCAAACTGTAGGAGTCACCGATGTGGAGGGCTTGTGCGGGTTTGATGGCGGGTAGATGTTGAGCTTGATTCCTGGTGGCAGCCCCCAATGCAGCCTTGAATATGCCCTGATGAGGCTTGCTCACTTGACATTCATGGGAAGTAAGGAAAAAGTCAAAGAAATGGTGAAGTTGGGTGGCACGCAAGATTTGTTCCAGCCGTGAATCGAAGTTTGACACGACGCCAATTTGCATGACAGGCTCACACTCCCGAGTTGTGCGAACCCCAGCAGTGGGCTCCAAATTCTCTCCATTGCGCCCTATGTGGCGGAGGGAGTCGGGGTCTGCTCTGGATTCGGATGAGCCGGAGAGTTGCGTCAGTGCCAGGAGCAAGTCGACAGCACCTTCCTTCACGTCCCAACATTTAGATGTACTGAAATGCTCTATCAGCTCCGATGCGACAAGTCCAAGTGTCCCTTCGTTAACGGCACCTTCCGCCTGCGAGTTCTGTAAATATCCACACACACACACATCACAAGTCACACTCCTCGTAAACATACTATACGCACAATCCCAACTTATTATTACTACTTCCGAGGTTCAGGGTCGTAAAACAATGTAATCCCAATAGTCTGTCATCATTATTTAGTACCCTGTGAAATAGGAACCCCCTCAATCCCACTTCTCCTTTTTAAATATCTGTACTTATTGGACCTAAGGAGGCATTCAAGTGAAGGGGAAAATGTGGCAATAAAGTGGATCTCTTGTTACTTTTCACACCTCAAAGGCTGCAGGGTGGATTCGCTGAGTCCTTCCTCACAAAGTTTCAGGAACGAGGCTCCACAGATCAACTTACGCGGAACGTGTTGATGACGAAGTCTGTCCACCAGGACCTCCAGCATTGGCCGTAGTGAGGCTGGGTCTCGTTTAGATCTTTCCACTGCTCCTTAAATGCCTTCTTCATCCGCTCCTCGTTTGCAATTATCCCATACTTTTCCCCGATCTCCATGTACTGATGAACTGGTGGCTTACGGAATTTGAGCAATGTCCCCGTCACGTCAAAGGTAATGAGTCTTAAGGATGTCATGGTGAACCCACACTGGGGCCACAGGGATCATCAGCGGACTCTCAAAAATCTGCGAAATATGGACTGCGCTAGAAAATGTTCAGGAGCTTTCGTGGCAAATATAACTGGAATTTTCACACTTCCTGTTACAAGCAATGAGTTTCTTAGCTTCTAGAGATTTAATTAGTCTCCACAGCTGCTGGAAAGTGGACTTGAATAGTCAAGCAACTGCACAGACAATGAGACTATCTGGATAAGGGTTCAAAGCAGGAATTTTTTCAAGGATTTCCGCATCATCAATTTATTGCATCATGTGTGTAGCATTCCTTTCACAAATGAATCTCAGTGCAATGGATTCGGTAACAAGACTCGGCGCATACTTCGTATAGCTTACACAACAATCCGGATTATAACAATCTAGTTTAACCATTAGAAAGCGTAATAGAGACAACAGTGCAGACGAAAATCTCACAGAATCAATAATTTCAATATTATCGTGTGAAAATGAACGAGAAGAAATATTCTTAGAATGCACGGGAAACTGAGGAAGGATGAGAATTATCATTATTACGGAAGTAAGTAAGAAGATGTTTATAGATTTTGAACAACTTTTTCTACAGCAAGAGCAGCCTTATATGCTTATAATAATTTATACAAAATCCTCCTGATATTCTTTTACCCTAGATTACGCAGTAATAATTGAAATAATTTCTTTATTGTTTTTAGCTATCGTACGCACGCGGGAGATTCCTTTCCAACGGTTAGATTTAATGTACTATATAATAATTAGTTTTATTCAATGACATTTTAGCTTATTTTGTGTCCTCTCCACGCTCTTCAATTCTCCAATAGCTTCCTAGCTTTCTGTTCATGGCATTTCAGAAATTAAAAGGGCGAAACGCAACATTGAAAAAAACTTTAAATAATAATCGGCAGCTAGGCTCCCTACGACCAAGTTGGACTTCCACTCCACCCAATACCGTCAACGTCGGACCTCACTATTAACAACGACAGTGTATTTGGTTTCGTTACACTTTCTTCGTCCTCCTTGAGAACAGACTTTTTGCATGAAAATAACACAGACATTCCAGATTTTTGGCTACTGCCATGACGAGCTATGAGGTAATGTCAAATGCGCTCAGCGCAACTCGAAAAATTTGCATGGTTATGCTTAGCAAAAAGCCGGAACTATATCCAAACAAATGTAGAAAAGTCACACTAAGTCTGCACAAACATTATTATTCGGACAAACACAGGAGCGGCAGCAGCTCGTTTTCAAGACATAATTTTACTCCTCACAAAAACACTATAACTCAACACCGACGTAGAGGGCTATCTCACCAACTGCTTCGCTTATAATACTGCATTTCAATTACTAATAAAAATGTATTCCTCCATACGAAAAAAACTGGTCCAACTTGAGCTGTTACTAAAACGCCGGTACAAAATTCATGTGAGTTTTAATCAATACTGGATCTCCTCCTACCCTAGTGTTACCCCCCAAATACAATGTCCATCACTTGAGCAGCGGATCAAAACTTCTCGCAAAAGACTTACCACATTAAATGACAACTCATTTTAATCTAGAAACTGAGAAAATGTTGTGGATTAAACTATTTCACCGAACAACTTAATAGAATTTGACCTGTCCGAACGAAATAGCTAACACAAACTCAAGATTTGCCGCTCTGTCCTTCCTGCAATGCATAAAATCGATTTTACACTCTATGACGCAAACTGTGAAGAGTTCTCTATGCTCAAGCTAGCATAGTACGTAGCACTGGGGATGGGAAAACTGAATCCGCCAGAATATTGTTTGCAATAATAATAAATGTAATAATAGTAATACACTTTCCCAACAATATTATCCTCCTTCCATCATATCTGCATCAACCACATTTTTGAGCACTTCCAGTAGTTGTCACGGGACTGTCGAATACTGTGCCTACATAATGGGAAGTTGGGGATACCATTCTTAATGTTATGCAAAAGTATTAAAAACGTTGACACTCTCTTATGAGATAATCTTTCACTCGTATTTACATTTTAGTATTTTTTATATGTGTATTTACATATATATCTTTATATTACATTATTTCTTTTAGTAATATCGAAGCGACAGGATTGCTTTATTGAATACAAGTACGTTGTATTTACATGAACAGTGTACTAACATCTTTTTTCTAGTGATAGATAGACAGAAGTGTTACATGGTCGGTCAAAATCCCATTTTCGAGCGGTCCATACTTACTTACGCAAACTCACGTACGTACAAGCAAACGCTTTCAAACGCCGTCAAACATTTAATAATAATCCTTACAAGAACATATATTCTCCACAGCTACAGACGCACTCTCCTCAGTAGTAATAATTTATGTACAGAAGATCTATATAACTTCTGGAAAAACGTGTGACGAGGTGGGGCGGGGGGAATATTCCAATTTGTTTACAAGTCCATATGCGTGGAATCCCGAGTTTTTTTGAGAAAGAATCATCACATGGCTGAATCTCATTTTCGTATTTTCTGCCTCCCCAATTGCTGGTCTCACATTGACAGCGGGAGAGGACTTTGTCGAAAAAAGCCTGTCTCCTTCGAAGAACTTCCAGTTTATTGTACATGGATTCCGTGGCACACACTCCGCGCGCAGTTGGTCACAACTGCACAGTAGTAGTGGAGAAAACCGCTGACCATTCCTTTTTTCTTCAGCCTCCTCCTCCTCAGCAGCGGTCACTACTGACTTTTATTGATTTGGTTTCCGCACAAGTACAGTATATACAGGCAGGCACACAGACACACATACCCACACACACGCAAACACACACACACACACAGAAATCCCACTCACTCCCACACACACTATACCCGGTAGCACAGAGTAAGAGTGGTTCCGCTGTCTTTATTACAAATGTTCCGAATGTTCTATGTACGCATAAAACTGCTTCATCTTCTGTTGTCGCTGCTATAATATTTAACAATATTATTCCCGAACTAATCCCATTCACTTCCACGATAACGTTCCGCTGGTGAATTATTGTATGACATTTTCAAGACTAAAATCATCATCAAGTATATATATAGTACACTTTATGTATCAGGCGCAGAGTATGCATGAGCTTCTTATTCATCTTTAATTATCAGTGTTATTATTATTATTATTATTAGTTTAGTTATTTCATTATTCGTAATGGAACTGTATGTATGTATGTACGCACTAAGTTGAAAAAGTCTTGTATGATTGCAGTAACCTCCATAGTTGTCGCATAGTTGTAACATTATTATAATTTTATTTATATTAAATTCTTATTATGAGCACATCCACGCATCACACATTATATAAGGACTTCAAGTTTACTTGTATAAAGAAACGATGGCAGTGCTGCACAGACAGTTTTTTTCTCCTCAAAATCTTCATAATAACTTCATCCTCACACTTCCTCCCAATTGGTTTTGTTCCGCAAGTGTGTACAGATACAATTTTCCATATACATTTGCATACATGCTCAAATCCATTTTTACATATATATAGTTCACACTCGGAATTCGATAATCAAGTCGTTGACATTGTATCACCCAAACACCGCCGGTTGGACTTCCACGGTGCTGTAGACTGTTTTTTATATACTGATTATGGTTGTACAGTTCTCTTGGTTCACTCTGACGTACGCGTCTACGTCATATAATAGTGTCATTACTTGTAATTGTAGTTGTAGCAGTAATAGGTAGTTAAAGACAGGGCTCATTTGGCGGTGGGGGCGAGGGGGATTGATTAGCGTTAAGAAGGGACCTTTGTCAGACCGCATTGTCGTCGAGGAATCGCGGCGGATAAGGCGGTATTGAGAATGGTACTGGAGGCGGGGGCACAGTTCCAGGGGGACTCATCTCACCGCGGGATGACCTACCTGAGGCTGAGAAAGATTACAGAAATAGTCAATTAGCTTAAATAGTTCATGTATACCATCTTGGAATAATTGTTCCTACACCCTTGGTATTTAACCAATACCGAAGAGTATTTATGCAATTTTACAGCTTTGATTTGAACAATATTTCCAATAATTACAAAAACGTCACACTTTAGGATTCTCACAGCTGAAGCAGCCATAGCATGGAAGTCGAAAATCCAGCTCCACCGCGGTAACAACTCAATCGCAGCAATAAATTCAAAACTTACCCATGCAGATTGTAGATGGCAGGTTAACTGCCGGAACTCAAGATGCACATGCAGAGTCAGCTCACAATGGAAACGTCAAAATTAAATTCAAAATCATTCCTTAAGTGTATTTATTATGCTCAAAATTTCAAGCATGTCATTCAAGACATTCAAGTTTTAATGTAAAGAAAAATTATGGCCGACTTTTAAATGAGGAGCACTTCAACGCATCCAATTTAAATCATAATAATAATAATGATAATAATAATAATTTTGCACAATCAGCCGCACTCAAAGTAAATAAACTATAGCATGGCAAGCTGCATTTGTATTGACATTTATTATGTTCCACAAGTCCACTTGACTTGTGCATAGGTCAGCAGCAGTGAGCACAGCTCGGAAAACATGCTTATTCAAAAAAAAAACTACATAGAAATTGAACCCGAGCTCACAATAGCTATCGTACTTTTGGAGAAAAACTAAACAATCGTAGTTGACAATGGCATTGGCAATATGTACATATGAACATTATGCAAGTATGTAGAAGTGTAAAACTAAAGGCAGGGATCCAACAGGGGAAATCATAGGTTGTTATAGTCATACTCCTCCTCACATGATTCGATTGGGGGCTTCTCCTCTATCAATGCTGAGCTCTCGGGTGGCGGTGGTTGGCCCAGGGAGTTGACACAGTTCAACATTCTAGAAAATCAAACCAGACTCATATTACACACCACTCCACCCCACTCAACATCATCCGCTACTATTGCACTTCACACGCTATACATATGTACGTATATTGTGCACACAGAGCCGAGATCAATAAAAAAACAAACAAAAGAGAGTAACCTGGATGCAGGAGAGGCTGAAAAAAAACAAACAACATAGCAGCGAGGGTTCTACAGTGTCGTTTTCGCAATGTCAGGGCTCGTCGCCGTCGTGGAATCGTAGCCCGCTTGTTCTCTATAAGTTCCGTGCAAACGAGGGTGAAATCAAATATAAGCAAAACCAAAAAAAAATCAAATGGATGAATACCAGAAATAAAATCCCACTGTCTAACCACAGTCAAAAGCGACACTAGTACACACACATACATTCAGCCTATCGGTTGAGTCGTACATAAAAAAAGTGCAATTCGGGACCACACGCGAGTACGGGCGAAATGAAGGGACAACCACGTTAACAAGGCGGGATCATACTGAGAACGGAACGAGAGATTGTATAACCCAAAATGTGGAAAATATTTTACTCATAACGGGGATAACTTCCAGAAAGTGGCATAGTTTCGCTTCTATATACACACACACAATATATACAGAGTCCATTTAAAATCAATAAATACACATCATCACATCCAACGACAGACTCCGTAACAATAAATAATATATGGGAAGGATGTCAAAGATGTTGAGGGGGGGGCTACATCTATACGCAAAGGCTAAGAATTATGGATTGCCCCTTACCCGTAAATATGGCTCTCATCCGAAGGCGCCCTAACAGATCACAAAGGGAAAGTAAATTCAAAGTTTAAACACACGCACACACACACACACGCTCCCAAAATACAGGCACACACTCACGCCCACACACCCTCACCCTGACTCACAGACAGTGCAGTGGGGTGAGACACGCACGTGTGCGCCCAACTTTTCCAATATATTTTACACCACGTGACATGAGAGGCTCAAAGTTATACATCCCCTCACCGATTCACTTTATTCCTTTTGAAAAGCGCAGCGATTTCTTCAAAAGTTTTATTCTTTGTTTCCGGGACTCGTTTGTACGTAAAAATCCAGAAAATCGCGAGGAGGACGCTGAACGGAAGGAAAACGTAACTATTTAGGGCAGCCTGGAACAAGACACAGAAGAATCAGTGGTACACCCTGAGGATTCTCACAGTCCGTTATTCACACACCAATAAATCCACACACGACTTTTCCTCCTTCCCCACCTCCACCTCCCTTTTACCCCTCCCACTAAACTGCTCCCAAAGAGGATCCATTTATCTGCCTATATTCTCACTCAAAGTCGGGTACAAGCCACTGCAAAACTCGCGAGTCCTTCAAACTCTCCTCTGAATGAAAAGTTTTCCTTGGTTATATCATCAACATCCCTGGTGGTAGTGGTGGATGGCCGGATAACTCCTCCACCACACCACCGCCATCATCATCATTGTCAGAGAGGAAAAGGACAGAAAAGAAACTTACATGCATCTTAAGGAAGAAGTTGCCAACGAGCCAGTTGGCAAACCAATTTGTGAGTACGGCTATGGACATGGCAGCGGGTCGGGGTCCTTGGGAGAAGAGCTCCGCAGTGATGAGCCAGGGGATGGAGCCCGGACCGACGGCGAAGAAGACCACGAAGCTCAGCGTGAAGATGACGGCCAGGTAGGAGATCCAATCCAAGATTTCCTTGAACAATGAAAAGAATTCCTTTTGCGCAAAACTTGACTGTCAAAATCCCGCTCGGAGACAACGAAAAAAAAATTGCAAAGAAGCCTCTCAAATCCTCGTCAATTTATCACGCCACGGACGAGGGCATGCGATCAAACGGAACAAAACTAGGTTGCAATTAATTTTACATCCCTCAAAAGTATCTTGGTTTACCACATCGCTTCGCTTACACTATACAGAATCCCCTCGGTTAACCGCATCGCTTATTACACTAAACAGAACTTCCCCAGGTTGACCGCACACAGCTTACACTATACCGAATTCCCTTGTTTCCGCGAATTCAATTAAACCCCTGTTCCATCCCCGGCCTCACTCCATGGACAATCCCGTCCCAAATATATAAAATTCCTCTGGGGAATCCGCAATACATTTCAAATCGTATTCCCGGGCTCAGCTAATACCCACATTGACTCCCTATGGGTAGGTGGGATGGGAGAGACCCCCTCCCCATTTATCTCATCCAGACGGCTCACCTCCAATGACATAAACGAATTACCGATAATGAGTTTAATCACAAAAATTTCTGCCCCTCCATCCTCTATACGGTGGGCCCTATAATGGAATTTTCCCGGGTCGCCCGGGTTCCTGCCCTCACTCTAAGCTCGCCATATACCAGCAGACTCAGAGGAAAAGCCTAGTCTCTGGTCTGGAGCAGGTTGAAAAATTGTGGCTGTGGAGTGAGCCTACACGAGTACCAGCCGTTCCAGTAGTGGTAATATCCCCGCCCCTTCCCTCTCCTCACAAGTGCACACACACAGACATATGGACGGAGGGAGTTTCCCTCCCGACCACCCTTTTTCGGGAACAAGGCTCTGGGAACTGATAAAAAACATGTTTCTGACATATATCTTTATGTTAAGTCATTCAATGATTTCTCCATAGTGCTACAAATCAATACTACTTGGAGGACGATGGGGGAGCAGCGGGGTGGTAGTCCTGGTGGAGGTGGTGGTGGTGGTGGCGACGGGCGTATAGGAGAGCTGTACGAGCGAGCAGTCACAGTAGCGGCAGCAGCAAGAAGTTAAAATTCTCCCCAACTCCACCTCTGCTTTCAAAGTGACAGGAGACAAATGTCTCCCCATTTACTTGCATACATCTTCAGTTTCTTAAACTAGGAAAATACAGAGTTGGGGAATGCATATAAAAGTATACATCACGCCACCTACACCCCCCCAAATCCCACCACCACCACCACCGCCGCCGCCATCCTCAACTTTTCCCCGGGCAAACTTTCTTGTGAAAATACCGCTGCGTGTGTGTGTATTACTAACTGACACACACACACACACACATACGGATCCACAAGAGGCTTGAGCCGAAACCGATACACTTAGGAAAATAGGGGTCGTTCTATCGGCCGGGGACGTCGTTCCTCATTTTCCTCGTTGGGAAATTTGCATCCGTACAATCCAGTACTTGAGGTTAGCGGACAAATTTATCTTCCATTCTCCACTAAAAATGAATCCGTAAATCAAGTGGGTATACGCCGCAAGAATGGAGGTAAAATCTAACCGGGAAGCCGCCGGGATTGACCCCAAGGATTCGAGTCCACCGACAACGTGGAGCTCCAGATTTCAATATCGATCCTTAAGTGTAAACTAACATACGTATGTGATATATCCAAAAGCCATGCGGGATTGAAGCATAGGGGAGGTGGTGAATATTGCTGTTGTTCTATTTTTTCCGATCCACACACACACATACACACAAACACACACTAGGCACTCGCCTTGTGCTTGAGTTTGTGTGGCTTCTTGGAATCATTTCCCCTCAATTTGGACCCCCATTTCTACAGCTCATTCCGGCTGACGGGCTGAG
>WJFA01004652.1:0-10359 GCA_009870155.1 Pseudobourletiella spinata
ATGGGTTACAAATTATACCGTCACATACGCATACATGCATATATATAAACATTCAGCCGCATGCATTTACGTCTGAGATGACAAAACTACATAGATTGCTAAAACTATATTGCGATTTCGTAAAAGGAGAAACATTTTTTAAAAAACGAGTTGCTGAACCCAAAAGTCTGAAAGATTGCTCAGCTACCGGCGTCGGCGAAACAAAATTAAACGTCATGGTCGTGGTATTAACGTATACAGATTAAGTGTGGAACGAAGGAGAAGATTTCCGTAATAAATCACTGGCCTACAGCACACGGACAGCAGTACACTGTTCACATACTACCTCTATAGATAGGTAAACTGTATATTCATAGACTGGAGAGACCCATTACATTTATTATTATATCTACTATTTTACTCCGGTTTTCGGTATAACAAAAATATCTCAGTTTCATCAGAGCTTTAATAAACAACAACACCTCACACACACACACACACACACACACACACACACACGCATGCACCCGCGAGAAAGACAAGACGAGCATGCACGGGGAGTGCACACCACTACTATAATAATAATGGTGGTACTACACAACCGAGGGTGACAAAAAAAACAGGACAGAATGAGACTAAGAAAATTCACAGAGCCCACTTTCCTTTCCGTCCACCATCATCATCATCATCAAAAAACACTACTAATCAGAATCCGTACTACTGTAAATAGTACAAAATAAAAATTAAAGAAACAGTCTATAGTCAGAGGAGGAGCGTGTGCAAAGATATATATATTTAATATTCCATTTAAAAAAAAACATGTTTATTAAAACGTTTCCAGTAGTGTGTATATGTATATGTGTACGAATTCCTTATATTGTTGTATTATTATTAAATATATAATAAGTATATATACACATGCATATATACTTTTTCACGTGTCTCAGTAAAGAAATTAAATTCATTTGTATGTCTATATGTATATATCTATATATAGATCCTGTGTGGTAATGATTACGACATAGTAATGATAATAATAGTAATAATAATAATAATAATATTTTAGCTACAACAATAATCAAGTTGTTATTTATAACTTACATGTATAGGAATACTTTCCTTCCGTACTCACACACATAATAAGAGAAACAGAGAGAGAAAGTGCAAATTGGGGAGGGTTGTTGTTGCATACGGAATCCAGAATTACAGATACGACACGAGATGGCTGCTTGCTCCTGCTATTTTACGGGTCAGGTGAAAACCTAACTATAATTTCTGTCCTAATGTTTTCTGTGTATCTCTTTGGTCATCGTCATCATTATCATCATCATAAACATTATCCCTCCTAATTCTCCACGTATATGTCCAAAGATTTCAATTTTTAAATTTTTTCAAACGTCGACGAAGATGCCTCTATCCCGCGCAACGCCTTTTTTCTATCATCATCTCCGTCATCATCATGATTCTTTACTATAGCTTGATCCAGAGTACGGGTGGGCCTGTCTCAACGGCTACACAGAAGAAGGGAGCGGAACCAATGGTAGTGATGACCCATTGGTACAGAAAAAGTTGCAGTTTATGTGCTTTAAAAAAGTCAAAATGTGTGTTCCCGATCCTGAAACATCATTTTCGCGAAGTTAATGCTTACATACGAAAAATTAGCCGGGCGATCGGGAAATCATCATGGGGGAAATCCACTTTGGTTTACATATATGTATGTATATTCATGGAGCAAAACACCCACAGTCGTGACGTGGGCGCCCCCACCCCCACAAAACAGTTTTTCTGAATGGCTCGAGAATTACATAGGATTTTCAACTAAACGGGGTTTCACTCTCTGAAAGCATTATTTGCGTGACACTTTGTATGACTCCAGCACTGAACACTTGGGCTATCACCATCATCAACAACTAATAGGGAAACTTGATGGCAGTAACATAAATTAAGAAATACGAAGAAAAAAATGACCGGGCCGCAAGGCCTCAATTCATTACCATTAACATGCAGCATGAGATTTCCCCCTTACTAGTCAGTACGTATAGTGAATCCAACAGTGATTTTATTTCTGCCGGAAAGCTCTGTCTCGAAATTTGCATTTAAATGTTCTGTAGGCTTGGAAACTTTTTTTTACAAGATATATATATTTAGGAGCTCTTCTTTTTCGCACACAACTGCGAAACTCCGTGCTAAAACGGGGTAACTTATTACTTCTCTCACAATACTGAAGTCACAAGGGATTCATTTTGAGATGAACTAAAAAAATGACCGGTATTTCTGAAAAAGTCAAAGCTAATAAAAATTCCTCAACTCCCGCCACGTGACCGGGTTTTTATACAACACCCCAAGAGAAAATTCCAACAAACGACCCATCCACATGGGCTACACCACACCACCTACGACCTAATACTCCAATCCTAACCTTTGCCCATTGTCTAACCCTTCGTTGCTGACAAGTACGATAATTTCTACAATGTATCTATTATCATCCCTCCCCGACAGATAGCTATACATACGAATAGACGTAAGAAAAAGTCTTTTGGGAAAAAAGAATTATCCAGTGTAAAATTGGACTACGCGCTAAATTTTAAGCTTAGCAATTTTCACACAAGTCTATCATAGAATCCCTTCCTCACCACCAATATCATGCGTATAATAGTCGTTCAAAATACTACACTGATGATGAGCGACCAAAAGTTTGCTGCTGCATACCTTCCTCAAGGAATTCGGAAATGTTAAAGAGTGTCTTGTATTTCCTACTAATTACGAGTAGTATAGAGGTCTGTGGAATTCAACTAAAGCTGATAGATACAACAACATACACATTTAGGGATCCGATGGCGCTTTCATTGGCGGCAAATTCACTTGTTTCCGATTTCGTATGTCAGCCCGGCAAAGGGGGCAGCAGAGAACAGTCGGTGCACAGGCGTTACATAAAACTTGATGATCGCACGGTACCAATACGATGGTTCTAGGTCTATCTGCAAAGTGAGGAAAATCCCCCACAACAAAAAAGGAGGAGAAAACTTTAAATTCATTCACACCATCGACATACGTCAGCATTTCTCCGACCTATTGCACTGTATTGAGGAGAAGCTACTTACCTCTGTTTTTACATTGCAAGCAGGAATAATGTACTGAGTCCTTATTATGTGAGCCTAGTGCTTTGGTAACAGCGTCCAACTGCTGCTTAAAACAATTAGCTAGCTGAGTCAACTTCTGCACGGACATGTATGGCAAATCCGATCGTCCCAAAACATTCACTAAACCGCCGCCGCCGCCCATACCCCCACCACTCATAGATACCCCCGCATGATTATTGGTAAGAGATCCATTAGTTGATCCAACTGGACCCGGGCCGTTCCCTCCAGCAGCTACAGCACTTCCGTTGCCGACGAGTGATGAGGGAAGGATCCCATTACTGCTTCCACCATTAGATCCATTTCCATTACTACTTCCAGAAGCTACAGTCCCTGCCACCGCAGAAACTCCACACCCCTGGACACCCCCTCCCATGGATGAATGATTACTTCCTACAAATCCGTTAACACCCGCATTTGAAATTGATCCTCGCGGCGACATCGTGCTACTCTGTCGCGGTGAAAATTCAAAGAACGGCATGGCATGATTGTTCGGTAGTTCAGACGCCTGCGGAGGAAAAGGGAAAAATACAACCTAGTTAAACTATATGGAGCAAAACATAAACACTTTTAGCACTATCTTCACAAAAGTAACTCACCGCCTCTATCCCTTCATTTTTGCTAAACATGTTACTGCCCAAAGGTTTGTAGCTATTCAGACTACTAGTCATAGGTGAGGATCCACTAGGAAACCGTTCTCTATACGGAAATCCCGGTGCGCTAGGAATGCTAACTGGTTTCGATCCGCTCCCTACAGTGTCAAAATCCACAATAAAAGATAGGCACTAAAATTTTAGAATTTCACATTGCACACAAGCCGCCAGCCATTCCGTTGTTACGTATATGGCGTACTCAGTACTACGCCCTAATTGCCGGCACGAGATAAAGGAGTAAACATTATGAGTAGAAATTAATTTCACTACCTGTGGCTAAAGAGATGTCCCCACTGGCACCACCAAAGGAATCTGTTTCTGCGTCCTTATCTTTATCCGTACTAGGGGAGTCATCACGGCTTAACTCATCCCTTGCACCCTCTGTTATCATAAAAATGTTTTTCATCAATCACGGAACAGATGGAACAAAGATATCAATGATGATACTGCTGCGAGTGAAGTGGAAAACTTACTTGAACTTGATGGAAATAAGTTGTACGTCGTACCCCCCACATCTCCCAAATTATATGTCATAATGTTGTCTAATGTATTGAAGAGACTCGTCTGATTTGGTCCAAGAGTTCCACCGGGCCCACCAGATGCACTACTCGTTGATAAGTTCCCCACACCATTTAATATTAGTTGTGCATCCTCGTTCAGTTTCTTGCTGTCGTCAAAAAATCTTCCCCCGTGGTTTGTACTACTAGAGGATAATCCACTACCCGAATTAACACTTCCTGCAGCTGCTATATTGCTGTAGGTGGAGACAGCTTTGGCGAAGGTCGGCGGACGATATGTCCCTCCTCCTCCGATGCTCCCACTCGTCGTTCCCCCCGAAGCTGATGAACTTCCACCGATGAGTGTGGACGACGAATTTGTTGAACTACTTCCACCACCAATGCTACTACTACTCGCCGATCCGAAATGAAAATCCGGAGATGACGTTACTGTGTCCGTTGAGAAATCTGCAAGACTGCTACTGGCGCTGCTCTGCGGTAATGAAATGCCCATGAAAAGATCCACATTGGAACCATTATTATTGACATTCGAATGGCTGTTGCTCCCACTAAGAATCGTATTGTTATTGTTATTATTATTCAGTACTGAGTCTCCTTTCGGGACTGAACTGGATGATGCACTCGGCATAGCTGGCAATGCATTTGATAATATGTCCGCGAGATTCGTGTCCGAAGGAACATTCCGATTAATAGACATCTCGTGATCAGCATGGGCGAATGCACAGAAAGGTCCTCGAGGACAGTACTGATTTGAAAATACGTCGTGACACTATTCCCACAAAACATTTAGCATAAAATTAGGTCACATGTCCATGAACGTATATGATAGCATTTGCGAGCATCGGGTGTACCTTAGAAGATTTATAAATTTCAGGATGAAATTGTTGTTCAGTCCTAGTGTGACAATAAGGACAATCGTCTCCTTCTTCACAAGCTGTCGGTTCACCCCATTCATCTCCATGCTTAACGTTGGGGCACGGAGTAGATCGGTATTTATGTTTCTTCGGCGACCTCCTTCGATCTCGAATATTATGGTACTGAGGACATGCATAGCCCTTCTGGCAGAGCCTAGGAGGCCTCTTGCATGGCTCAGTTTTATAATTTATTAGAACATAATTTGCATCTGAAATACATAGAAGGATACAAATTATTGCAATTCAAACACTTCAACCCAATAGTTGCACGACAAGAATATCTCATACCTTGCCACTTTGGATCATCAACCATCATACTACGTTCCTTATCCAACTGGTTAGGACCATTAAGAACTGGCTCTTCAGCATTTTCTTGCTGACTCTGCATTAACTTAATTAATGAGCCAGGAGAAACATGTGAATCTACCTCTCAAGAGATTGTCCAAGATACGACAATAATGTCATGGTCAAAGACTCACCTGAAGCTCTCTGATGTCATAAACTGCCGGTCTCTTATCTAGTTCCCCATGTGCAAAGGCACAATGAGCTCCGTTTTTAGTGCAAAATCCCCTATTGTCGGTTTCATAAACACACATACATGTTTTAAAATAGCGTAAATGATATCTTCTCTCCGTATCTCCCGCGGTGCGATGCAAGAATTGACAACTAAAAAACCCAGACAAATATCATTAAAAATACAGTCATGGCAAGCAATAATGTGGTCATCAAATCGAACTTCTAGTGCACGAATTAATCAACTCACTCGTCGCCATCGGGACAAGTTCCGCTAGTTTCGTCATATCTAGTGCAATACGTATCCGGTGAATAATTAAACGTCCCATCACGCTTCCTTACTGGCCTTCTTCTCCTTTGGTTAGGAAAATGCCAATTAAAACAGAGAAAAGGTCTATGCTGAGTGCATTTATGTTGTGGAAACAAAGGACATTGTTCCACTCTAAACTCCTTCAAATACCTGCAATAATACCAAGTTAACATCAAGTCACATATTTTCGTCCAAATGCCAACACGCCTCATTCATACTTCCTTTTTCGACGCCCATTGCCAGCAAGATCATGTTGTTAATTTAATCATGCTAACATGCGACAAGTCTGTTGGTATTTAATTAATTAAATCCACCTGAAATTCCAAAATTCTATCAATATATATTTCAAATGATGGAAAGCTCGTCTAAAATATCCATCACTCCCCACTAAGGATTGTGAGTTAACAAATGTGCTATAACTCCTCCCTGTACAAAATCCAAACCGTAACATTAATGACATATTCAACAAACAATTTTACAACACGAGCTCTGTCAGTCTCAACCCACCCGTTAGCGTAACATTTCTCAGTATATTCCTACAAGTACATCAACTTGATCAGTCAACAGTGACAGAGCTATAAAGCATTCACGTACACCAAAGCCAGCCCCGTCTCCCAAATCCTAAATGTCAGATCAGGTGAGTGCCTTGCATATACACACAGACACTGCTCCATCACGGAAAATACTAATTCTATCTCAATTTCAGAGCTTCATAACCCAAATAAAGAGTGAAACCCATATTTCTCTGTTCTAATTTTACTCCAGGGATGACAGTACTCGCTGTCACATCGTCACAACTTGTGACAATTGAAAAAAAGCACTGATGATCAAGCTCACACTGTTCACCATCACAATTACCAATTGACACTTCACTAATTGTCACTTTTTCACATAAACAAAGGGGGCTATAATCCTCCGACGATGTTGCCAACACGAAGGCAATTTGGATTTCATAAAAAGAAACGCAAATAAGTCGTCAGAAAAATTACTTTGTATTGTGACGACGTCAAAGGCGCAATTCCTCTCCGTTTCATACATAGCTACTCCTTGCCACAATTCGTCGTCAAATACTCAAAAACTAGCCAACTATGTAGAGCTAATTGGAATCGACCTTACCGGTAATGGTTCGGTTTTTCCGTTGTTGGTTGATATAAGAGCGATTTTGCTTCCGACGGCATTGGAAATTTTAATTTTACACTCAGAAAAATCTTTGCTGTACAATTATCATGGCGTTTTTGTGGACGCTCTGTGCTTGTGCCTTGTAGTCACTTTTACTGCGAACCTCGTATTCTGCCTACGGCCCAGTCATATGGTCAGCACTGGAGCGCGCAATTTGAATCCCTCTGGCACGCAGTTTACACGACACATTTACCTTGCTGTACGTGTATAGGTTCGTTGCAGAGGAGATGCGGAAGGGGGATCCTCCAGTTTATGTAAAGCTCTCAACACTCCTATGCACTACCGTGCAGTATGCTGCACTTTTTATGCACGAGTGTTGCTAGCTGCTACTACCGCTGCTTGCTGTCAAGCAAAAGTGCACTTGAGATCGTGTGGGATGTAAACATAATAATTGCTTGGAGCTGTGATGGAATGTTTGTAGTAGTATAGTGTGTCCTACGTTCACATGTCGCTCCCTCCCAGTCCCCAGTGTTATTGCAGTGTGTAGTGAACAATATTTTATTAGGTTTAGAATACGTTAATAATCAATTATCCTCCTATGGTTGAATGGCTCGAAATTCTACAGTGCAAGAATATTTGTAGGAGTGACCGTGCCACCCTTGCTGTATACCCTTACCTATGTATACCCTTATCTATGTAGCTATGAGCGTATGGGAATGCAGGAATCGGAAGGAAGAAACGGCGCACGTGGATAGTACAAAAAGTCCATGTTAATTGTGAGACTGTCGTTTTTGCGACACCTCTGTTTTGTGTACCTCAACCGCCCCTTTGAGGTATGTACCTCGCCCACTTCAGAGCTATGCACAAACAACGTATTTGCTTGCACTCGAGTTTTTGAAATCATGACAGCTGTGTGTAGTTATCAATGCGTGGAAACGGGGATAGTTTACATTAGGCAAACTAAAGAGCAATTGTACTCCAGCTATTTTTGCATGCATGTGCGAAAGAAGGCTCAGACAGCATTAGCACACATAGGAGGCAAGTAACGCAGTGCAGTATGCAGTACTATCCATATCCCCAACATTATTAATTTTCTGGTGGGCATCATTTATAATTATCTGTTGGACTGGCTGGGTCCACGGAGGGTGTGCAGTTCGCTGATGCAAGATGCAACTGGAAATGTTCACAAGTCACAAAACACAGCAGTATGCGCGCCCCTGCAGCCCATACCTTCCTTCGAAAGTGAAAGGTGTGAAATCCATGGGGGTTCTATTCCAATGCTGCATCAATTGTTGCATATAGTTGTAATTCCAGTAGACCATGGTGTCGTACAAGATATAGCCATTTTATATGGTGCCTCCTGACCGGACCGTAAGGAGCGAGGAAGCTACAGTTTATATCAGTGTTTTAGTAATGGCTTTTTTATGGAAGCATAAACGGTTAACTCTACATGGTGGTAATTTATTGGAGAAATATGTGAAGAGACGGAGAATAAGTGGGAACCAGGGTTTATGGAGGTTAAAAATTTGCGATGTAGAATAATTTGCCTTCTTTCTCGGTTGATCCGTTGCAGCAGAAATGTATGCCATGTAATTCATCAAATTATTTATGAGATAGCTGCTTCGCTGGTAGTGGGTGCTTGAAAACTACTATACAGGGTGTTCGGGAATGATCCGCGCACGACTTTCTTTGCTTATAAAATCTGGACCCGTGCCACCTGGAACAGTGATTTATTCCTATAATTCCCATGTTTTAACATCCCCTGTGAAATTTTCGGTGGGCTAAGCCATGACTCGTCACAGGCACTCGATTCTGACAGAAGTACAGAATCGCAAGGACACTCATCTTTCATTTGACATCTAAATTAATTCGCTTCAGATATTGCTGGGCAAACAAATTTTGCCTATCATTCTGGGACACCCTACAATTTCGAATCGTCCCATGAACCTACAAAATGCGGACACGACTATTTTTTTACTATTCAACTCAATATTCAGTTGGTCAGCGTTTTGTTTGGGCTGTCAGGGGCTGTTCGCATATATCGATATCAAGATTTTGGCCACCCCCCATACTCCCGATTATCATTGGTGATCACAAGCAGACCCCCCCTATCACGTGATCCATTATTGTGGCGCTTTTTTAAAAATTTTATATTGCTATATATTGCTAATTTTAAAAAAATGCAACTGGCCTACACGGTTTCAGGGGTTTTAACAGATATCGTTAGACGAAGTGACCTCCCCCCTCCCCGTTGAGATATTTCTGTGATCATTTTTCAACCCCCTATCCCCCCCGTGATATCGATATATGTGAGCAGTCCCTTACCGTTCTGTCGGCCGTGGACAGGGCGACAGTTGCGGCCTTGACTTCTAAACATGGAACGTGATGGATGCACTGTTTCAGACTTTTACTGGCAAGTGGCTAAAGTTGCCCTCATTCTTCAATTATCATTATCTGTCATCTATCATATTTAGCTTTTTAACGGTTAGTGGTAAGCTTATTTGTGTAGGAAACGCATGTGATAAAACAGTAATGAAGCAAAAAAATATCCGAACGTATACAAGGTAACGACATACACTATGCCTTGGGGCGCTGTGTTTGTCTTATGACGCATATCATGTAGTCCTACCTGAAGTAAAATGTGCGTTACGAATAGGATAACAGGATTTCAAATGGTTTGGCTACTTGTAACCACAATGTGTTCTGCCTGTGGCTTTCACTGCCAAGTCTTCTCCCCAGCGTGACACGTTCGTTGTACCTACCGGTTGCGTTTTCATTCATTCATTTCATTGTAGGTTCTAGTCTAAGATCGATCAGAGAAGCGACGAAACATGCCCGGGAAGCTCGTATCATCCTGCTTAACAGATTCGTCTCCTACGAAGTTTCGACGGTTCCCATCTCAAAAAAATGTTTATTGGCGCGAAGAAAATTTCAAAACGGAATCTAGATTAAGATGATGAACTTTACATGCAAAATACCATATCCTTAATGATCCACGGAATAATTTTCGCAACTAAATATGAGATTAAGGTATGTGTATTAAACGGATTGACCTGGGACTTATAAGGCATACTACCCTTCCCTAGAATATGAGTTATTTCATACCAAATCGGCACGGTGTCTGCATCATGGTGTTCGATTTTCGACTCCTACTCAGTATATGATCCTCCCACCGAGTAATTCCCATTCCGCGCCGCACTTCAGCACTCGGTCCAT
>WJFA01004653.1:0-10359 GCA_009870155.1 Pseudobourletiella spinata
TGCCATGTTTTCCGTTGTGACCGCTTCACTATAATGCTGGTAGTTAACGTAAAGTCGAGTATAGTTATTTTCCTAGTTGTGCAAAGTAGTGAGTGAAATTGTTTTCCTGCCATAATAACAGTGGCCTCTCATCTGAACTTTCGCTTGAGGTCACTGGGGCTGTGTAGACGTTGACGACCTTTTTGTGAGTAAATTATACACTATATACGGGATTAACGAATTCTCATTTCTGACTTACAGAGCCACGTCGGAAAAGCGGCTCCCCGCTGCAGGGGTAAGCGAAATCCCCACTTCAAGCAGGTATAGTTTCGTAATTAGCATTATCTTGAAAACTTTGTTGTCTGTTTCATGACTCTACGGTGAGAGTTTAAGTGGTTCGGTTGGTCCCGGAATACCTTGAAGTACAATTTTAAAAATACTTTTTGTGTAGGTTCAAGCGCGGGCTATTCGTCTTGACCGGATGGGTGGAGTTTTCGAGGTAAGTGTGTGTCCACTTTTATCTTGTTCCGCTGTTTTAGGATATACATAGTTCACAGCGGACTGGAGCAAGCACCAGGGGATTTTCATGGGAGAATACTGGTTTCCTATTTGCTACTCCGAGGTGGGTTGGGTGAATGCTATACCGATTTCATTTTATTTTATTTCAGCACGGAAGCGGCTAGTTAAATAATGAAGTAAGCTTTTTCGTAAATTGTAGTGGTATGAAATGAAACTGCAATTACAAAGACTGATTTTGTAAGAATTCTTTTGAATAAGTATTAGTGGTAATAAAGCCCAAGAGGGAATCCAATCCGGGTGTGTACTAACTTTTGTGTCCGTCAACGTAACATGTAACCGTCAATTCACTCCTCCATTCGTCGCTCTCTTTCATATTTCGAAAAAATAGTACCATAGTTACAAAATTGTCTTTAAGGTACGGAAGTATAATGAATTTCTGTCCAACCTATCTGCACTATTCATCGCGTTGACATAGCCGCGATCATAAAACACTAAACGGGATACCTGGCCGGATTAACTTTCTTAGGAGAAATCGGAAATCCCGTGTTAATTTTTCCCAAATCAAATTTTGACGAAACTTCTAGTTGAATCTTTCTGGAACTAGATGTTAGTTGCGCGAACGGCTTTTGGGTTAGTTTATGCTAGGGGTATGGGTAACATATGTCCGATAAATCCTGGTTGGTGCCGCCGTGGACAGTACGATAAACTTCCCAGTAGCGTCTTCGGGAGCAAATCTATTGAGTCACCATATTTCTGATGTTCGAAAAAAGTCACCAGAGGTTAATACGAACAATAGGAAAATGTTCATCCTAAAATGAGTGGCAACAAAAAACTCTGTGCACACTCTTTGAGACATGTAAAAGACATTTTTCACCCATTTTTATTATTTCGAAAAATACTTCCCCAAATAAAGTGAGCGGAAGCATGTCGCGCCGAAAACCATTAATTAAAAAAGGCCTTTATTTTTCAATCTGTTTTTAAGTGGTTTGTTCTCACAGTTTGTATCCGACGAACACACGATTACAAATTACAGTACCTCTCTCCGTTGCGCACCCACTCACTCTCACCCTCATTCACACAGGTGCAGGGTAAATACATGGCATAAGTTACCAAAGACACAACTTGCTCAACAACAAGTAGTAACAAAGAAAATTACGACGGACTGGAATCACTCGCATACTTTTTAAATAAACAATCGGAGGTATACTGGATCATTGCCCCGGAACCCTCCCAATCATCCTCACATCTGACTTCTATATGTAGCATTTGGTACAACATTTTGTGATTATAAAATGTGGAATTTGTAGGTATGTAAATTTAACATTCAGTTCATCTTATAATTCGTCATGATCAGTGTCTACGCTATCCCCTACTGCTGGAGATTCATCATCCTCCGCATTCTGATCATCACCAGCTTCATCATCCTGCTCTCCCGCCGCCTCTTCCTCCTCCGCTGCATCAGCATCATCTTCTTCCACCTGATAATGAAGACAAAATTTCATTTATTTCCCATTTCCATGATTTGTTAAATACTTATTATTGACTGATTATGATTCTTTATTTGAACGTACTTCCTCATCTGCCGGAATGCCAAGGGTCTGCCGCATCATGAGCTCCACCGTTTGGGCAAAGTCCACGGTATCCTTTAGCATGTAGCCCGACCTGAGGGTTGCAGTTCGGAACATCATGAGAGCAATCTCCTTCGCTTTTTCATCCGCTGCATCGTCATTCACACGTCGAAGCAACTCCTTCATGAGCGGATGGCGTGGGTTAATTTCCAAAGTTTTCTTTTGGTTCAGGTAGTACCTGTGAAATTACAGCATGACCAGATTAACAAAGGCAAACCCGAACCTGGGCAGCAGAAATCACCTGAAAGTTATATGCACCATCCCCAAATACATGAAAAAAATTGTTGGAAACAAATTAGAATAGTCAATATACTCTCGGTTGATGTCATTGGCTTTGGAATGGGTTTGAGAGGCAATGATACGTTCCATATTCCCGGTCCAGCCAAACCTGGAGGTGACCAGGGCACAAGGGCTCTTGTCCAGACGCTCACTCAGCTCCGCCTTCAAAATCTAAATGACAAGCGGATGATAAATATAAAGAGTCCCCTTACGTTTTCGAAATGTCGTCAGCCTTTTGATGCGGGTTAGAAAGAGCCATTCTCTCCATGTTCCCCGTCCACCCGTACATGCCCGCCACCAGTGCGCAAGGTGAGTTTTGTAAGCGCTCAGATACGATGGCTTTCGAGACCTGCATACGCCCGATAAAGAAGCACCGACCATTTTAACCCCCCTCAACCAACTACCATAAGCTTCAGTACATTACCATTTAACATGCGAAGTGAAAATTAGTAAGTCACTGGCGTTAAGATACATTCTAAGATAAATTATTTCCGCTACATGAAAGACTACAACCTGAATCTAAAAAGAGGCTAGTCTATTCGTACGAGTGTAATTGTAATTAGTACAAGCAATTAGTTGAAGCAACATCATGCAGGACATGCTCAGAATTTACCTGATCCTTCAGGGCATTTTCGGTGAGCCACTTGGTGAGAGGCTCGAAGATCTTTTTCGTCTCTTCCAATTTCTCTTGTGCCTTCTTCCCTTCTGCCAAGGACAGACCTTCCTTAGCAACATTTTGGAACTTTTTCCCTTCGAATTCAGGCAGAGCTCCGATCGTGTACTCGTCCACAGCCTCCGTCAGGAACAAAACTTCATAACCCTTCTTGAGAAGTCGCTCAACGAACGGAGACTTCTCAACTTCCTCCCTGGAAGCTCCAGCAATGTAAAAGATGGACTCCTGCTTATCCTTCATGCGAGAGACGTAGTCGGCCAAGGAGGTAAGGCCGGATCCGTTGGAGGATTGGAAGCGAAGGAGCTTAGCCAAACGGCTCTTGTTCGCAGTGTCTTCAATGACTCCCAATTTGATGTTCGTTGAATACTCCTTCCAGAATTTGTCATAATCTTCACCCTCCAATTTCTTGAGCATGTCCAGCGTCTTACGGATCAGCTTTTTCCGGATAACCTGCATGAAATTAGGCAATGAGTATTAGCAATGATAATAATTGGTAATTACCTTGAGAGGAAATGAGGCGCTACTCTGAGATAATCTTACCTTAATCAACTTGCTCTGCTGAAGAGTTTCACGAGACACGTTCAATGGCAAATCGTCCGAGTCGACAACTCCGCGAATGAACGACAAATAGTTGGGCATCATCTCGTGGAAGTCATCAGTTATGAAGACACGGCGAACGTAAAGTTTGATGTTATCCGTTTTCGTCCCGTACCGGTTGAAACTCTCACCAGGCTGCACGGCGGGAACAAAGAGAAGGGCCTTGAAAGTGACCTCACCCTCGGCAATGAAGTGAGTCTTGGCAATGGGTTTGGTCGTGTCCTTGGTAATACTCTTGTAAAATTCATCATACTCCTTGTCTTCAACCTCGCCCGGCTTCCTCGTCCAAATCGGCTTAGCATCATTCACAAGCTCCCAGTCATATACAGTCTTGGATACTTTCTTGGTCTTGGGCTTATCCTTATCATCTTTGGCTTCCTCTACTTGGGCGTCATCTTCAATATCATCTTCCTTCTTCTCGGGAACTTGCTCCTCTTCAACTGGAACTTCCTCCTCGACCGTCTTCTCGGTCCATAGGTAAATTGGGAAGTTAATAAATTGGGAATATTTCTTGACCAAGTCACGCAGAGTTCGTTCTTCCAAGTAGTTCATGGCTTCGGGTTTCATTTGAAGACTGACTTGTGTTCCCCTCTTGAGTGAGTCGCCCCGCGGGTCCTGCGCCACGGAGAACTGAGCCGCGTCCGACTCCCAGATGTACTGCCCGTCCGTGTTGGATTTGCTCGTAACTATGACTCGATCAGCAACTAGGAAGGAGGAGTAGAAACCTACACCGAATTGACCGATGAGATCGTTGAGCTCCTGGGAGCTGGAGGCATCTTGCATTTTGGAAAGGAAATCGCTCGTTCCAGACTTTGCGATAGTTCCGAGATTCTTCACAAGTTCCTCCTTTGTCATACCAATACCCGTATCGATAATGTTTAAGAGATGATTTTCCTTATCCGCCCTAATTCGTATTGACATTTCTTCTGTTGCGGCGAGCAGGGACTTGTCAGTGATGGACAAGAGGCGGAGTTTGTCCAATGCGTCCGAGGCATTGGAAATCAATTCTCGGAGGAAAATCTCCTTGTTTTTATACAATGAGTTGATGATCAGCTTCATCATCCGGTTGACCTCTGCCTAGTTACAAAAACCAAAATATAATCATGCTTAGGTGTCATTGAGGAAATGTTAGCATAAAAAGTACAGAGGAAATAAAGTTAATGAGTATGTCTTACCTGAAACTGAAATTTCTCGGCTTTGTCTCGCAACTCTTTAATCTGAGAAACATTTAGCCCGTCTATTTTAATAGCTTCTTCTTCTCTTTTAACTACTCCGTCATCTGTTCGAGATCCCTCGCGTTCCGCGCCCAGGTCAGTCTCTACTCTTGGTGTAACACCCTCTCCAGCATCATCTTCAGATTCGTATTGTAAATCCGCTCTACAGCTACCTACTATTAAACGAGAAATAATATCAAAGATAAATATATTTCATTATTCCTTGATTCAATATCGAATAGAAGTTTCAATAAACTTCAACAATGTCATTACAACTACTTTTACAATAAAAAACAACTTACCTAATAAACAGAGTAAGCCAAAAAATGCCCACTTTCTGGACATTTTAAATGCTACTAAATATGTCACTGTTCACAAAAATTTGAACGTGTTCACTTTTACTACAAGGTTAATTTGCAAAAGCTGCCAAGCTAGTCGGCGAATCAACTTGATGATGTGACTGCGGTGTGTGAATGACTACTGAAGTTTGCTTACCAACACCAACTACAATACAACACATTCCTTCTCAGCTTTTGCATATACTTTGCTTCTGGAAGGATTTTGCCTACGAAACCCAATGGGATTGCAACACGATCTGATGGTACAATTGGCGCTCTACCATTGGCTCTCGGACCGGTGCTACAGGAATCAAATATCTTTTGAAGTTTTCCCGCTCTACTTGCTCCTAGCAAGTAGATGGGCATATTGAATTGAGTTGTATGAGGTATGATGTATTGAGAGTGTTGGAGGCTCGATGGATTATGTGCGTGTGATGTTACAACAACCTGAGCGAGTGAGAGTTGCAATTTGCAATAATAAAATAGGGCCTTTTTTTATTGGTTCACGATTTGGGCATTCACAGAATCGATATCGATAATCGATTAATAGCTGTGCAATGCTTATTTGAAAATCGCCAATACTTGATCATGGATCAGTGGTGAGGAATAAGATGAGATGAACAATTATTTGTCGTATGAAATTTCACGAAAATTGTAATAAATCACATTAATTGTTAATGCTCAAATTTTCATGCGATGCGACATGCGACTCTGGTGTGAAGAGTGAGATTTAGGCTGAAACCAAAGAAATCATGATTGCCGACGTTACATGTGATAAATTCCGGAAGATTTTAAGTTACACTAAACTGTAACTTCTTTTCACAATCTTTATTTATTTGCCACTACCAGCTGCACTAACCACAACGTAGGTTTATGTGTGGGGGATTTGTATGCAAATGGATTTCTTAATCAACGATGGCATGGAATTTTAATTAATCTCTTCAATCGTAGATAATTTTGTACAGGGCACGTAATAGCATATTATTTAAAATTATTCCAGCCATACTGTAGCCCTATGAGTCAATACGTATTTAAAAGCAATAGAGCCAACGCTTTGTAAGTTCAAAATTATGACCACCTATGGAATGTGACTACTGCATCTCATATAAATTAAATACATAACGCTAGTGTTTTTCATCTAGACTTTGCAGAAAATGGTAAATGTTCTTCTTGTGTCGACAAAAAACTGTGACACTTACCGTAATTTTTATTGATGAATTCACTTTTCTTGTCGCCAGGCGTGAACAGGTTAGTCATCCTCATCAGGTTAGTAGGTCACAAAGAAAAAAAGTAGACTGATGCAGATCTGAGCTCATTGTATTTATGCTCATTCTATAATGTTAAAGGCCACACAGGCAGGAGCCATGTTTCTCTAAATCGTTCACCGCCGTTCAACGTTAAAGTTATTTCTCAAATGCTGTATTTGAACTTTTTGTGAAAACAAAGTATTGCTCTGAGTGTATTACGTAAAGAAACTAAACTTCAAAGCTGAAGAGGCGGAATCAGAATTCTGGTTTTGGTTTGGTTTGGAAACTCAAATATGGAATCTGCACGAATCGGAATAAACTGAAAGGGGTCTCATTTGAAGTTGATCCTTCAGGCCGCGGCTGCGCCATCTGCAATCAAAGTTGTCACTGTCGTAGTTGTTGTTTGACACTCTGGACGAATATCGAGGGTTAAGGCTGGGATGAGTTGGGAAATGATGACCATGTTTAGATTTTTATTTGGGAGAAGTTGGACTTCGGCGCGGTGATGGAGGGATTAGTTTGAAAAATACGCATCAACTTTTAACCGCTTCTTGTCTTTTAGCATTAAATCGGGAATTTTTGAGAGTCAGATCTCAAGAGCTCAAGGCTCCAGCTCCCATTAGTAACTGAAATCGGTTTCTATGGAATTAACAGAACTGCCGAAAGAAACCAGCTAACCGGCTCGCTTGTGTCATGTCTCATGTACTACTGCTAGAATAATCGTCTCGGCCGTTGGGATTTTGCACCAAAGGGTCCCCCCTTTTGTGTATTGCGAAATTTTCACATCTTCCAATCCTGTGTAAAAACTACTCGAGAAAACTACACATGCAATACACAATGGGAATTCAATTTCCATGTTCAATTTCGTAGAATCGAATATTTCTTGTATTAGGCATTTGTTGGGAGAAAGACTATAGCGTTAGCAAATGCTTTATGATGTTTCATAGCGGTTCATTCGTCCGCCCCTGGAGGTTCATTCGTCCGCCCATGGAGGTTCAATCGTCCGCCCCAGGAGGTTCAACGGTCCGACCCATGCATTTTTGGCCTGGTTGAGCGGTCCGTCGGTTCAGTTGTCCGGATCCCGGGATTTTTACTGTACATGTTATGCAACTATAATCTTCGGTAAGCGGTTTGTGCATTAGTTAGACAAAGTCCTGTATTTCTTGAACGAATATCACTCATTCAGCTCCACGAGGCATTTACAATTACAATACAGAATAAGGAGTTCTGGAACCGTTTCACAATGGCTCGTTATCATAACGAAGGAGTCATTACATTATTATTGGGAGGGAGAAATTTCTGAATAACAGAATATTTTGTTTGTTTTCCCTTTTTTGTGCTATCACCAGTAAGACACTTCGGGTTGGCATCCCCAGGTGGTAATGACGTATCCATAGGGACAGCTGTGATATCCCGTAGAGGTCAGGGCTCGGAAAGATGGATTTCCGGAAGTAATTGAAATGTCGGGGAAACCTCCGTCTCCATTGCGATGCTCCGCAATTGTTGGTGCACTGTTAGCCTCAGTGCAAATCGCGATCAAACATCCAATTGCCACAAAAAGGCGAACGTACAACTTGTGTCTGCTAATTTCAAAAATATTAATAATTAATAACAATGAAGTGGGGTGGGGGGATTATTTAAAAAACGGTTAAAGTGATGATAGCTAGTGATATAATTAGTTCTAAAATTTTGTTTATATTTTAAATTTTCGTCGATGAGTAGCAAAAAATATTTATCAGTAACTGATTAAAATTACCTTTGGTTCCACAACTGCATTTTGCTCTAGATTTGAGTTCGGAGTTTGGGACCTCTGGAAATTGGTTACTATAGTATGAAAAGTATAGAGACAGCTAAGCGTTCCAAGTAAAACTGAGGGAAATCATCGATGAACCTGACATCTGATACAAGAATGCATTGTTTCCTTTAACCTATATAGCCCAGATTTACAGAGTCAATGTTTGAAAATCCTTTTACTGAGAAAATGCATCTGCGACAACAAAGAAAAAATGGTGTATATGTGTGTGTATAGGCATTTGAATCAAATGCTTTATATGAATTTGCATGAAATGCCAGCTGTTACAACGATCAGAAGTTTGCCGATTTGGTCTATACCCCATTGCCCGATTCCATTGTAATTACTTAACTTCCATTCCGAATGGGAAATCTCAAATCTGTAATGCTCATTGTACTACGCACGCTTTACGCAGGAGGAACCAGACACATTCAACGTCCATTAACTGAAGGATGAAATGAACTTGCCCTCCATCATCATCGAAAGGTTGCAAGTTACAGATGCTCTTGACTAGCCTATAAATTGACCATTATGATGATTGTATCGGCACAGTTTGTGTAAAATATTTGCCTTTACAGTTAGCTCAGCGGCAGTTTGAGCTGGTGATAGTTGCAATAAACCTGAAATGGTCGCCGCAACAATGTGCCACAAATTCCCATTTGATAACTTTCCGTAGTTTTAGGCTAAAATTTAATACCAAAAGAATCATTTTGCGAGTACTTCAAGGCTAATACCACTTCACCACTGCAGTGGCACTTTGCGTTCATTAAAGTATTAGATATGAATATGGCGCGCAATCGCCCGAAAAGTTTTTCGAATTTATTTTCTGACAAACCTTAACCGATTTTTAAAAATATTAAATATTGTTTGAAAGGTGATGAATTTTTTTAATATGTAGTATTTTTGGTTTTCCAAACTTTGAAAAAATTATCCGAAAGTTTATTTACTCACAATTTTAAAATTCACATAAGCATTAGTTTCGAAAAACTGAAGAAGCTCCTGCGAGAAAACATTTGCTTTAAAACAAAATAATCTTAACCAAAATCCTTTCAGTAAGTAATCTTGACGAAAGCTAACTACTTGTTTGTGAATTTGGGCACTATGATAAATTCTAAAATGTTAAGATTCTTTACCATATGTAAATATAAGCTTACGGTCTGAATAGGAGGCTTAGTCTGGTGTCCACAACGGATCGACTTGGGGTTAAGAGGGCACGTGATCTTGCCCTAGCATAGGCTAACCCTAAAACATTTTTCCGCCTGCCTAACGCTTAGTTTCGGAGGTGTTCAAATTTGATTTTTCACCAATACGGATTCTGGGGACATTAGCACGAGATTTCCCATTAGGATTTTCAGCGACCAATAATAGTCTGATACCGTTGCAGCATCACAGTAAAATTCTCCCTTGATCATTTAAAACTTGACGTTATGCTCATGTTGACGGTGTGCGTCATTGTTGTCTGAATTCATTTTCGGGACTTGCTAATTGGTTCTTACGTTTGACCTCATTCACGCTTCATGTTTGGTGGCGCACTGTGGCACACCCCCAGGTTTTCTACGTAGTAAAAATGAAATCCTTTAATTCATGCTTGTGTTTTGTTTACTATGATTTGACCCCCGTCATGCCTTTATGGAAGTCACAAATGGTCACGTTAGACGATTGTATCACCGGCCCTCATCCCACACAATAAAATATAGAGCTTATTCGTATAGGTGTGAATAAGTTTACGCTACACTTGAATTTACAGTATAATGTGAGGTTACCCAGGCTAATCTTCCCAAAGCTCTGACCCTACCGTAAGTTTTTTGCAGCTTGTGGGATTGTGTGGTAAACATGCTGGTAAGCAGTAATTCTGGCCATTTTTAACATTGGCGTAAATGTTATGTATAAACTAGTGGTCTATGGTGGGCTATGCGGCACCCTGTACAATTTTTTATTCTGTCCCTCTGCATCACCCTGCATCCTATGTGCAGAGTCAGCTTGGTCCACTTTTTCACACTCCGCACCGCCAGCTCCAGTTACAAGTGCGGAGTGTCATTATTATTAGACGTAGTCAAAACAATTATTTGTGGCTAAGCTTGGTCGTCGTTGGT
>WJFA01004654.1:0-10357 GCA_009870155.1 Pseudobourletiella spinata
GTTTGCCAGCCCCGGGGAATCGAACCCCGTACCTTTGCAGTCACAGTAGAGTGGTTTGAAACCAACACCACTGGACCAGCTTAGGCTGACCTACTTACACTGTAGTTAAGGAATTTCCAAATGCGTCATACTGATTAAGTAACCAAATTACTTGAGTTGTTTTAATTAAAAATCACTCCATTGCGTTTTCCTTGTAAATGATTGGATGACAGGTAAAGTGTTGAGGGAATTTGCATTTTATCGACGTCCATGTGATTCTGCAAATCATTTTTTGTCCCCTTTTACCAGGAGTGTAAATTTTCAGTCTTTACAGCCTAATACTCTCTATTCGTAGTGTCACATTAGACAATTCAAGAAATTTCAGGAAAGTAGTAAAACAAATGTTGAGTCCTACATTGATGCACTCCCTCGTTAGAGTGACCGCCTTATTTCCCAGGATCAGGACAGAGAATTTTGATGAGGTTTACACCAAAAGGAACAAACCTTTCTGTAATTTTTCTAGAAGAAGAAGATAATTTTGTAAGATTATGATTTTTAATAAGTTTTGTTAAGCGTACGAGACACACTACGACCACCGCCGAGTGCAGCAAGAGGGGAGACGTTTTTGTTGGACTTTCAAAACTCCTTCGAAATTTAATGCTAGGGTTTCAATGGGGAATACAACATGCGATTTATGAGTGAAGACCCTGTGGTCGCTCCCAGCTTTGAAATTTTGCATTTCCAGGACTCGCGAATTATCGATTTCAATCTCTTGACTACGCATGATTACTGATATGGGGTTGGTACCAGTAAAATGAAAGAAAGGATCGTTTTAATGCTAGATTCTTCTTCAGATGATGTAAAGGAACAGATTTTGGCCGCTTGACTTTTTTTCACGGATTTGTTGGAAATGATTTTTTTCAAGAGTTATCGTCTGCTTTTCCCGAGGGCCGAGAGTATCATGAAATGTTTTTTGTGTTCCCCGGAATAGCAATGGAATACTAAGCGACGGCAGGAAATATTAATGACTTCATGCGAGCCTATTAGCCTATAAGAGCTACATATTACGGGGGTTCGAGTATTCATCACATTAATGCTCAAAATACCCCGATAGTTTCGAAATAACCTTAACGTATGCGGCTTGCACGTTGGAAGCAGTATGGTTCATCTCAAATTCACAAAGCTGTCGATCGGTGGAAAACTTGGCCTTGCCAAGACATCGTTTTCATTTGTGACACTTAGCTCCACTACTGGTATTCTCAGAACCTTAAAGCTGCCGGATATCCGACAGGTGTCCTGTCAGCCCACCCGATACCTCTCGAGGGCTGCTGCAAACTACCCGACATTTCTTTCATGGTAGCAGACATCCGACACACCTTTAAGTCACCCGACACCAGATATGACTATTGTCTATATAACTACTTGTGTGATTACAGCGAATAATAATGTACGTCAACCCTGCACTGAAAATTGACAATTGATTTTTTAATCCAAATACTGGGTATTTTTTTGATTCGTATGCTAGATGGCCCAGTTGTTACGGCATCACAGTTACTAGTTCAATAAACTGTTGTGCAACCACAAGGAACTCTGCAACCTCAGGGAATGTTTTATGTTGTCCAATTATATGCATATTTTATCGCTGTTGAAAATGAAAAGGCCTAAATTTGTCAGCGTGCCCTTAGCGAGAAAAATTTCATCCTGCATTACAAAGAATCCACATTCTCAAAGTCTTTGATGCGCAAATGTTACCCGTGGACACAAAAAACACTTCAGTAATAGTCAACAGAAATCTTTTTATAGACACACAAAGTAAAACGGCACAGCTCTGGCTACCGTTGTACAATTTTATATATATATAGTATATAGGATATACTCTGAGTTTCCACACCAGACGTATTGATAAGCTTTGCGCTCTTTAAGGTGTCGCAGTACGCCATTGACATCTAAAAAATAACCCTTGTTAGAGGCTTAAATTTTTACAAGTCTTCCGTGAAATAATTAGTGACTGGAAAGTGATAACAGGCCATCCATCAGTAACTTTAATTACTAATATTAAAATTCAAAGCACGAAAATTCATGTTTAGCTAATAAAAAATTCTGCAAAACAAATTTCCGTACCCAAATTGGGGGTGCTTACCCAAAAAATACCATTATAAAGTGCGTCAGGCTTTTCCACTTTTGAATTTCGAGAAAGTACTTACTACAGAGCATAGTGCGTCACCCCACCTTAATACCTGGCGATACGAGTGCTCATGAATTTGCTTGCAAATATTTTTTACAATTACAAATTTTAATTTCAACCCATATTTGTGCTAAAATTTTCGCGCTAACGCGCGCGGAACACTGCCGATTTTTTTATTCGGGTTCAAGCCCCCCCTTACCAAGTTCCTGGACACGCTTTGGACTGAAGCACTCAATTTTTTTCACGATTTCATGCCTCCCACAATAGGTTATAATAATGTAATGATAAAGTTTAATTATGATTCATGTATACGGTTATTACTGCCCCAACACCCCCGTTTCCCGCGCATACACCCGTCGTAGCAAGTCAGACTCTCCAAACTCCTTCAAGTGCACACGCAATATCTATACCGCAAAGTGGAAAATTCTCCATTCTCTCCGTTAATAATGTTGGACCGAGTTCACCTTGTATTCACATTTTGGAATAAATAATCTTACCCATTTTCCCAGAAGAGCTAAATAACTACCAAAAATTTTGCCCGGAACAAAATTTGGAAGCTGACCACTAGGGGCACCATTGAGGAGCCTTACTAGTTTTCATTGTTTTCCAGAAGTTTGTGGAAAATGACAGTAGTTGTAATACGAAGGCATTTTTCACAACTAACCAGTAATATTGCAAGTTTACAAGTTTGTCAGAGTGTCTATCGGGTATCTTGTTGGCAAATCGGGAAAAAATGGGCCGTGATTTCTCGGGACGAATCATTTCGGCGCCGGTACCGTCTTTCAGCAGTACTATCGATGCGCTGCTATGTTTCTATTTCGTTTACTCCATTTGGATCGTTTCTATTCGTCAGTTGCATTTGTTAATGGTCATCCTAGGTAGTTCTATTTTCAAGTAGCATTTATCTTTACGAAACAAGCTAAAAGCTATGAAGAGCTAACTTAGCATCATCTCATGCTATTTCAGTTGGATTCAAGGTCGTACAAAGAGTTGGAGAGGCTTCGAATCATCTCCGGTGCTGTAGGAGTAGGATAAGCATCACTTCGACTGGACTCCCGCAGTGGTGGAATATGGGGGATACCCGTACCAGCCAGGTACAGTTATCCCCATTGTGACGTTTCCAGCGTTGCCACACTTCAACATAATGTAGTGAATCGGGTATCCCTCCTCAATGTTAACATATGGAGTATCCATCACCTTTTACTTTAGAATCGGGTATCCGTCCACAATGTTAACATATGGAGTATCCATCACCCTTTACTTTAGAATCGGGTATCCGTCCACAATGTTAACTTGTGGAGCATCCATCTTCCTTTACTTTAGAATCCGGTACCCGTCCACAATGTTAACGTATGGAGTATCCATTTCCCTTCCATTTAGAATCGTGTATCCGTCCACAACCGCATTCGTACATTACATGCTTAAACTTAAAGTAATTGCATCAACGAATTCAAAATGTCAAGATTAAAAGAGCTTTCATACATATCCCATTACTCGTGTGGTTTCTTAAAAAATGTCTCACTTGGGATAATGTAAGTGCTCCTCTCAGTCCGGATATTTCAACGAAACCGGTCGGTACTGATTACTAAAATCCTCACGACATGCAACGAAATAATACATTGTGTAAAGCGTGTAAAACTCACAGAAACGAAGGTGGTAAAACTTTTAAATTACAATTCAGAAGTTAAAAGTGATAACAATGACACTTCCACCGCATCAAAATCCCACTCAAAATGAACCACACGCTTCACCACTACTGCCTGCATCAATCCATTTGTGTAGCTCATGATCGCCGATTCCCAATGTGCTACAAAACCCTACCTCCACGATGTAGAGAGATTCCCTAATATAACGCGTGGTGGATGAATACCACTATGTTAAAAATGTGACCAGCTACCTAATTCTAAAGAGTGGTAGAGGGATACCCCACATGCTAACATTGTGGAGGGATACCCAAATCTACAGAGTGGTAGATCGATACCGCATGTGTTAGCAATGCATTTTGGACAGATACCAGATTCTAACGGGAAGTGAGATGAATACTCCATACGTTAACATTGTGGCAGGATACCCGAGTCTAAAACAAAGGGAGATGAATACTCCATACGTTAACATTGTGAACGGATACCCGGGTCTAAAATAAAGGTAGATGGATACTTCATATGTTAACGTTGTGGACGGATACCCGAGTCTAAAATAAAGGCTGATGGATACCACATAAGTTAGCATTGTGGACGGATACCCGATTATAAAGTAAAGGGTGATGGATACTTCATATGTTAACATTAAGGAGGGATACCCGATTCATACCCTAGGTAGTTCTATTTTCAAGTAGCATTTATCTTTACGAAACGAGCTAAAAGCTACGAAGAGCTAACTTAGCATCATCTCATACTATTTCAGTTGGATGACGAGAATGCCTGAAATTTTAAGAATTTGATTCCTTCTGACGGACCTTTCCCAATGATTTTCCTGCCACTGACTTTTAGGAAGCAGGTACCACTAACTCAGATGTTCAAATGATGTCTATTTCTTCGCGGCTAAAACCAGTTTACGTTTTCATCTCTATGTTATGAGTACAGATCTGATTGAAGGAATTTGAAACGGGCTATACAATACTCGACAGAGTGCTTGACCTGTTTTACTTTACAAATAATCCTCAATACAGTCTGCGTCAAAAGTTGAAAATTGTTACAACCTATCCCGTGAAAAGGGTACACTACGCAGTAAGCAGAACGTGCTCTTGGCATTTTTCATTTGGATTTTCTTATTTATTTTATGCGAGTTGTAGAAATCTGAACGATGATCAATTGGAAATGCCTGGTTTGACGAAAATAATTGAGCCAACCAAGTCTGAATTTACAAAAGTCGAGAGTTCCCAACAACATAGTGCGATGTCACCGGATTCTAGTAGGGCTTTTATACGTAAGATATTGTTAGAATACAAAAGTATCAATCTACCGGGTATCTCAAAATGATTTGTCACATTAACTTGCCCTCCTAATTGGAAGGATTGAAAATCTGACGGATTTTTGCAAGAGTGTAATAAGGCTCCATTTTTTTAAAAAACCTCCAAGGGGAAGCCCTTGGATGCATTGAAATCTTTAGGGGGAACCCCATGTTATCATACCCCATTCCATGCTCTGAAGTCAAGCCCCTAGAACGCTGTGTCATCAGGTAACACCAGAAGCGATGTACACGGATCGAAGGGGCATCGAAAGACCTTTCAAACGCGCTACTGCGCATGATTTTGCGCCGTCCCGTTCAGGAGTTACGGCCGCGAAAGGTTACCGTTTACGCTAATGCTAAAATAGCATGTGGGTTTTACAACATGTCATAACGCGGGAACTAGTCGTTCGATTTGAATCACCATGGTACCGAACAAATACTTAAGCCTCAGCTTTCGATTGAGACTACCACCATTGTTCTGCATTGAGGCGTTCGGGCACCAGGGGAAAACAAATGTGACATATCATTTTGGGACACCCTGTAGAATAAATAGACAAAGAATGCGAAACCTCAATGTGAATCGCACGGACTACAAAACATGTAAGGAGTACAACGTATCTTTTTTATTTCCGTCGTCTTACCTATTGGCCCAAAGAACTCAACTCCAGTGATAGAAATGGGTCTGAATACCGAATTAGCCCTACTTTCTGGGAGTGATGCCTGGTGCCATGAGGGGTGTCAAAGGCTATTGTTGATGAGGTTGTCTAGTTGTATACTTTTAGAGTTATAGGCATTAAAATTTAAAGTTAATCCTATTCAACTCTTCGTTGCTAATCAATTATTTCCAAATTAATTAGAGACCAGCCTGGATCCAAAATCTTTAAGTACCGCGAGACTACAGGCCTGGCTCGTTTTAGGATGCATTTTTGATTGAATTGAAAACAGCGTTTTACAGCTGATCGCATCGTTGTGAATCACAACTTGTGATCCAGTACTTTTCTCTCAGATTGTTTATAACTGTCTCAACTCCTTGATGAAGAGCAAGTACATGGTAGTGATGTATAAGTAACATAGTCCATTGGTGCTTGCCATCCAGAATCACGGGGATCTTCGTATCATTCGAAAGTAAATCTGAATTTTCGACTCGGCGGCGGACTCGTAACATTTTGTCTTCATCATTGTATGGGTACTTGATTCTCAATATACTTCAGCTGGTATTGTTTATTTTAAATGAGCTATTTCAGAAGCAAATGAGTCGTTTTGAACTTTTCGCCACCATCTTTTCTCTGCATCGGCAACTACGCTTCTTGTTAAATAATTTGGATTATTCTCATTTTCGATCAAGATCAAAACAAATTGTACCACCCAAGCTGTATGTGTCAGTTTTAGCCAATATGAGAAACAATTCACGTCAGATAACAGATCAGTCAGGGTGGTATTCGTCAGACCGACAAAGATTTTCTTGATGAATCATGAGACCAAATTCTCACATGACAAAGTAGACCAGGTATTTGATTCCGACATAAAAAATGGTCGACAGATGTACCAGCTCGATCTCGGTTCAAATGATGTTTTAGAGCACTTTTTGCGTCTTATGCAATGTTGTCAATGGTTGACACCCATTTCCAATCCACGGTTCATTTGCGGCCAACTTCTGGATTTCCCCTACTCTGTTGGCCAAGCTGGAGGCCATCAAAGCAGCCATTAATTCCAGTCGGGGAATCGTCAGCACAGACAAAGGATGTGGTTGTAGGCTCATTCTTACACCGGAAATATGCGTCTGCGTACGATTCTTTGCTAGCATCAGCAAAAACATGCAACTCTGGACTGGCATGATGGTTACGACTTTGACTGTAACATCTTCGTACAGTAACTATATTGAGGATTGATAGTACCGAAAGCCAACTAAGCCAAATTTCGCAGAGGTTATCTTGTATTGGATCATCCCATTGAATTTCAGTAGACCAAATGTTTTGAAATATTATGCGTGCCTTCATGGTGAAATTTGCAATAATCCCTAAGGGGTGTCGAAGCCGTCAAATTTTAAATGTCTGTTTTAGTGTGAAGACTGGTTGTCTTGTAGAGTCAAATATGGTCTCATTGAGTATGAACGTAAATGCGTCTGATTCGGGGTTCCCCACAGTCAGAATACTCGTTCAGATGGTAGTTGGGTTTCATCTTCTATTTCTTTCCAAGCTCAAGCTCTTAAATCTGTTGGAATTTGAGCTAATACAGATTTTCAGTTACAACTCCATGTTCTTTGATTGAAACCACATCGTCTTTGCACTTCCAACATATCGTATTCGTTTGAGAGAGGCTACTTTTGTATCATGCGAATCCAGATAATCATTCATGTAGTATTTCTGCTATACGACTCTAGCGAATGTCAGGGAATTCCTTCGAATTTTTTAGATCATCAAGTAGATGGCTGTCACTCGGAAACACGTGGCTTCAAATGTTATTGCCTTCAGAACGTAGGTGTCCACGGATTTAATTCTATCCCTCCCCCTCCAAAAAAACTTTGGCTGTCTAAATCAGGCTCTTAAATTTTCACCTTATGAATTATTTCCCGGACTTTTGCTGTGAATGTGACTTCATGCTGTCTGAAACGCCATAACACTGAAGGGAGGTCGTTCAGGACGTCGGGGCCTTTGAGCAGGAAAATGTTGAGGCTCAAACTTTCGAATTTACATGCCACATCGAAAACTATTGTTTTTCCCACGCTTTTAGATGTTGGTTAATGCAAAATGTGGAATGTACGAGGTTCGAGGTGATTCAATAAAGGCTTGGCTAGCACTGAGTTTTCTTGCATAACCCTTCTCCAAATACTCCTTTTTTTGCAATACAGCTCGGCAAAGTTGTCATCTTTGTCCATTTTCTTCTCCATGCATCGTTGCCGACGGAGTGCGGCGAGTCAACTGGTAGGAAAGTTAATGTTATCAGAGCTCCATAATAAGCCTGCCTCGAAGTTATTACCGACTGTCTTAACAGTTTTCTCAAGAATAGTTTTTTCTGCACGAGCATCCTCTCATGTAAGTACCCTCTCATTTGAAAATTTGACTCCGATATCATCCACTGGAAATTAACTTTCGACTAATTCATTTAGTTGTCCATCATTTTCGTAATCTTTTTCATGACAAAGTCGATGGTCAAGAACTTGATGGATTCTTTTGGGGAGCGTCGTAGCTTCATGAGCCTACCAACACCAACCCAACAAGGCCCGGGGAAATACTCTGATGTACAAACTTTTCATAACATGGGGTTAGACAGTATTAGGGACTATGTCATAAGAACAACGCTAATTGAATTGGGATAATAGTTAGTACGACGGCGGGATGGTACCACCTCCGCCCAAACAACTGCGGTGGCTTTACCTGTGTGTGTGTGGGTTTTTACCAGCCGCATTACATGGTCTTGAGAAGTCCGGAACCACGGAGTTATATCCACAACTGACACATACCACAGCGCCAGGCTGTGTTTTTGTCTTTTTGTGCCCTCGAGCTAAGTGGATTCCAACTTTCAGCGTCGTCGTAGAAAATACATTTTCCACATTCCACATCCATTTCGGAAAAAAACTCCCATCCCTGAAATGGCTGTACGAATTCTGTAGACCTTGCGCTCGCTGTACGTCCTTAATACAATTAATTATACCAATAGTGCTGAGATACTGCTTCAGAGATTTTCGCATGCTGATGTACTATATCTTGACGCGCAAATATTTTTGAATTAAGACATGTTGTGTGTGCACCGGCAGTAATTCCGTGTCAACGACGATTTCCTGTGGCTGTATAAACATCTGTATGTTCTTCAAGTACTGCATTATTTTGTAGTGCGACATAAATTTTTTGAAAACTGTCCTCATTTTTGCTACATGTGTTGTCAAGTCATCTACGTGTTGTCCCTTTTACTCTGTCTAAGATGTCGTCAAATACAACACTCGTAAACTTCGTAGCCGCATCGGTAATGCTTGACATGGTGGACCACGTAATTTTCCCACTGTATAACAAAGCGCTCACAAATGCAGCTGCTGCTTCATCTACGACTGCAGAATTGATGCCCTCGCTTCGGCCCGTCTCGTCCTGCGATCTAACCACGTTGTCTTCCATGTCAACATCTGAATATTCCATGTTGTACCCGATTCATGTGCTAACGTTGGATTTGTTTTGCCTACCACGTGACTTTGTGCATGTTCCTTCTTGCAATTGCTGCTTTACATGACGCAAAAATGATGAATATGTGTAATATGAGTTGCAACTTTCGCAGTGAAAGTCGTACGATATTCGCTTCCATGTATGATAATTCCTCGCATGCTTGCTGATATCCTGTCCTGCGAAAAATGAGATGCCACAGCAGACGAATGGATTGCGTACCGTGAGGAAGATGATGTTCATACCGAAGTACATGTTTTAACTGTTGGTGTTGTCCTCTACGACTGTGACAAGAACTGGTCCGCCGTAGGGCCAGGGGATGCAGTGGTTGCAGTATGGGCACTGCTGACTTGCTCCAACTTCGGTATTGTCGCAGGTGGGCGCCGTTCCCGATGTGAGATGCCATCGTTTTCCAATAAAATTTGCAAACAAATGTTGACAAGGTGTAATTAAACCTGCACCATCTGAAGATATTGTAAGAGGTACTCTACTTCCCCTGCAATACGTCTGTTGGCTGCACAAGACTACACCGTTGTGAAATGTGTGCCACTGCTGAAATATTCCCTGCTTACTTGTATCCCAGTGATGAACCGTTAGCGCACATCCGACGTTGTGCTGGCCAAACAGGCCCTACTGTTGGTCTCCACAAGCATGGAGCTCTAACAACACCTCCCTTTTTTGCGTGCATGGTGTAGTGTGGTCAATGCCAGCAACGATGACATCCATTATATTGTGTAGCTTTGGCGGGAGGTTTATCGAGTATGCTTGGGTGGCGCGTGGAGTTTTTAGGGTGCTGTAGGCATCGAGACACCCCACACGCCAAGGTTGTCGCAATATCACTTACGGGAATTCAGAAGTGTCAAAATTTATTCCGCACATAAAGAGTTGACATGTTCAATGGCCCAACATGTTCGAACCACATCAAGTTGACCCTTCGTTCTCGGCATCAACACTCTCAGCAAATGCTTGGTGACATTGAGTAACTTCACGAGGTTTCGACCAAAAATTGACAACTACTCTCGAATTTTGGAAACTTTGGTACCAAACGATTCGTCTCGGCGAGTTATTTAAGAATATACCACTGGTACCGATCTGT
>WJFA01004655.1:0-10355 GCA_009870155.1 Pseudobourletiella spinata
ACCGAATACCACTACACAGAGTCCGTGTACCCATCAACGAGTTCACACGCCCCTCAAATCCCTGCCCCCACCTACCCATCTCGTCCAATACCGACTTCTCCGATTCCCACGAAAGAATCAAATATACGCGTCAAGTATTTACCGCCTAAGCTTGACCATGAAAGCAAGTATGCTGATTTTTATAGTGCACCCTCGAAAAACATCGAGGTTCATGCTTCGGATTACAGCTCCGGAGGAACTAATGTGATGCACTATGAGGACCATACCGGCCCGAGCAGTTTACCCCCCACGGCATCATATCCACCCTACGAAGAACATGAACATATTGAGGATCCCCACTACACTTTCGCTACCCGCGATGATCCTACACAACTAAGAGAATTTGTTGACTACCCAACTGATAACTCGGGGCAGCAAGTGCCCAGCGCCCCAGTGCAACGTGATGGACACAGGACAAAGCCCAGAAAGGGTGCAGGGACCCTGCCTACAAGTTCGTTCAATCTAAAATACGGCCCGTCACGTGATAGTTACAGCGATAATATCAGGTCGTACAGTGCGACGTCTTACGCTAAAGAGCAGGACCACGGGCACCTTCGCCAAACTGATGATACTGAATATGAGCGAGCTCCAACTCGGAGTCCTTCTCACCGAAAACAAAATCACAATCAGTACGGAAATCGCCAACATGCTGAAGTGAGAGATCCAGTTCGTGTCTACGCTCACCCTGAACCAAAAGCCTACCCAACTAAAAGCCATCCTCGTCCTCGCTATAGGGAAAAGACACTGTCCCGAGAAACTACCCGGGCGCCATTCAAGGCGGTCCAGAATCACCGCGGGATGACACGTCACCCGGAACAGCATATCTACCACGACGATCCGAAGGACAGTCCATACTATGATGAATCCGAAGGGCATGGTGATAATACTGAGAATGTGCTTAGGCGTCAAGGCAGTGTAAAAAGTGATGCAGAAGGTGTCAACCGACCTAAGCCCAACAGTCGGGTAACAGATAGCCTAAACAAGTCAGATAAAAAGCCTTTGACGTCTAAGAGTGAAAATAATCCTTCTTACTACCATCACAAGGGCTACTACACTTCTAAATCTGGGCATGGGCACCTGCCATCATCAAAAACGTTCCAACAACACCAACCGGATATCCGCGGTGAGAAAAAAGATACCATGAATCCCCCCAGAGAAATCCTGGAGGGAATTCAAAAATACTACGAGTGGATCGGGTACTATGATCACCCGCGATATGAGGAACCCCAGTTCTTGGTGGCCTCAAGCACACTCCAGGTAGGGAATCCACTGGGTTTGAGACAAAAGTTGAATAATACCTTGGACACACTTGGTGGCAATGGTGGCTTCAGTGAGAAGATGCTATTACTACCAGCTCAAGATGTGGGAGGAAAACCAAGCGCAGGTAGTGCTGTCATACTTCATCGCAAGGCCCCTACGGTGTTAACCCCACGGGGAAAGCTGGAACAGTCGCACAACTCAGTTCCACACATCGTTGTTTCTTCAACGGCCGCAAGTGAAAGTCTACCTCTACCGAGTGTATTGTTGGATAAACAGTCCGTAGGAGTCCGAAAAGTTCAACTTCCCTTGACTAAGTCGGAACGTCATAAACCAAGTTATCAATCTCAGAGCCTTCCAACCGAGTATCCTGGAACTCAAAAGCAACTAAACTCCGTGCAAACATTCCCTGCTGATCCACACCGGAATCCCAGCAATCTGAAGATCCTAAATGCAAGTTCTAACTCACCAATCTTAGGTCCTCAGACTGGACCATCGACTGCCCAGTACAGCTCGTTCAGCAGCAAGAGCCAGTACCAGGTGGTGAAAAATTTGCATAGCAGGAATGGAAATCAACAGCAACTCTCTGCTGGAAGTGGGAGCTTGCAATACAGTGGTGCCCACGTGACAAGTGCTACGGGGCAGTTCTCAGGTCCCTCCATAGCAAGTGTGAACCAACAGTTTTCAAATATTCCAGCTGGTAGTACAAACCAACATTATAATATTCCATCCGCTGGAACCTCGGTTCCATATTCAAGTGCACCGAGTGCTAGTGCTAATCCCCAGTATTTTAACACGGGACCACAACGGCAATTCCACAGTCAGCTCCACAGTACTTCCCCGGCTCCACAATTATCCCAACATAACACTCATAAATTTAACAACTTAAATCTGAACGTAAACAATGAAAACTCGGGCATCACGAGCCCCCAAACAATAACCTCGAACCAACTATATCAAACAAGTGCATTTCAGTCCGAATCCTCGGTCTCAGGACCAACGAGTGCCCCGTTGGCTAGGGATAGCAGTTTTACAGCCACTCCAACAACGGAGTCTATCGTTAATGCGGAGAGTTTAGAAGCTATAATTAGAGCTATCGACGCATTTAAGTAACATCTTCCCTCCCCATCCGCCGTCGTATTAGTTGACCCAGTTTAAACAAAATTCGAGTGAGTGTGTGCAATCATCCCAACTTGTAAGGGGTATCCTCACATGCATTCCAAGGTTTCAGTGCGTGAGGCGGATCCCTATACTTTACTTCTGCAAAGTGTACGGAGGACGGGGGAGCACCAACGCATACAACGGGGGAAACAACCAGTGAGAACCGATTCGCTAAAAAATAATTCTGAATGCAAATGGATGGGGGAAGCTAACGGTGAAGCCTGTTGGTGTGAGGCTGTAGGTTTTCTCTTAGATCTGTATCTTTCCCGTTGTACGAACACCCACACACGCACATGCACAGTTCCAATTAGTTGTACTTCCCCCCTATAATTGCTACTTACGAGGGAAACGACCTCACATATACATAACCTTGAACCCGGTGGAATCCGTGCCTTACTTCGCTCCTGATCACTACGTGCCCACTTCCATGGCACTTTGAGACCGGAGCTGACTGTGAGGTGGAGGCGAAAAAATGTAAGAGTAGGAAAGTGGAATGACGAGAGGTAGTGTAAACCTACATTGGCTACCGTACTGTTGTACGCTACTTTTGTCACACTACTAGCATGCACACATGTTCAGGAACACTCCACTGTTATGGATAATGTAGGCCTCATCTTTCTCAGACATTCCATATTATGCCTTGGAAGTGGTTGGGGAGGGATCCGACCCTTGGGAGCAGCCATACACTTTTCCCCAACTAATAACTGGGTATAGAAGATGAAATCATTGTTGAGCTTATTTAACGGAAAAACCTGAACGTCAACTTTTACTTATCATGGGATGGCGAGGCTATCGAGGGCGCTGAGCTGAATACTGATAATGAAGCGTATACGTGGGGTTTGACCGATTTGCAACAAGTTTTCTTATTAGTTTCCGCCACCACACGCCGCTCATGTACATGCACTAAGTAAGACACACACACACACAAGCCCGCATATACAGATACACTCACGCACGCATACACTGTGAGAGACAAACAAACCAGTCCATGTACATCGGACTTATACATTTCCCGACATGAGGAAGAAGTAATTGTTTTTGATTTTCCCACAGTTAAGAGCCGCCCATAGTAATTCTTACTGTTTACTAGCTGGTCATAGGAACACTGATAATTGTAGGTATTAAGTAAGTTGCGACCGAAAACAATGAGCTCTTGTTAGCGTGCATGCGGGACCTCACCCAATGACTCCTGAGTCGTCAATGACGCATTGTTAACCATCTGTGTTGCTTGACAGGTATAAAGCTTTGCTGTAGAATTTTACCTCAAACTCTCGCTGAACCTGAATCGTGCATCATTTGATATGACACTCTTTGAGTATCATAGTAGTAGATAGTTTATGGTTCATTTTTACTGTACACCGCACGCGGTGGGTCTCTCATAAAGAGTCCCAAGTGACCCTACTTTCCTTGACAATGAATTCATTATTACAATTAACTATTCAAGTCAGCAGGAAAGGATATTCTGGTAGGAGCGTAGCTCAAACTACTTCCCCACTTTAGGCGAAGCTCATGCTAAAAGATACGAGAGTGTATAATTAATACAAACATTGGCTCAGAGGTTGTTCAGCATGTCCTATCATATTCAAATGCTGATTCAGCTCGTCTGAGAGTGGTAGAATCAAAGAGCGACGGAGATGGACAAAAACAGTCTTGACAGAGATGAGGTCAGCCAGGAGATGTTTTCGTCAAGTCACGCGACACCCCAGTCACCCTGGCACTTGAAGGACTCAGAGAAATGAGATTGATATTACTTAAAGCAAACTCGGGGCTGCCTAAATGGTATTATTACTTCCATCGTCTGTCTAATTTATTTAAAAATATACTCATCTATTTATTTACCCATATTTATTTAATTTAGAGATCGTAGTATTTTATTAGTATTATTATTCACGCAATGTACTGTGTCGGTTCGTTGTTATCCACGTTTGTTGACGTGTTAATATTTATGTAATTTTTTAAAAATTATTTTTGTATTCGGGGATGAAACAATAATGACGCAGAGAGGAACATGAGTTGCTCTGCCTTTCTCTGTGCCAAGTTGCAATTGTACAAGCATGCCAGTTGGAAATTTTTATCTACTCTCTGAATAGTTGAAATTCAATGTATGAAATTTTTGTACAGTAGTGGTCTCTATGTTGTCTGCAAAATTTGATGATTCAAATAAACAGATCATGCAACCGCAGTATCCAAATAATTTTCGACGTTATATAGCAAAGTATTTAAATCACTTTAGAGGGCGGAAAGAGCATGAGCACATTTGATCCAATCACTAATTTCCGAACGGTAACTCGAAAGAATCTAGTCTGCAAAAAAATGAGATAGAGCAATATGTGGACGTACAAGTGGTGCTCGAACAAATCCATTTAAAGCTCAAATAACAACTTCCTCGTTCTAGAATTCGCAGAACATTCCCGCCCAAATGTAAAATCGGGCAGAAGTATGCACGAGCAGTGGTACGAAACTTTACACTGGCAGCATTTGCCCATTTGATATTTCTCAAGGCTGAAAATACCGTGGAGATCTATAGTAACAACGTTTGAAAAAAACTACATACTCTAGTATGGCCGACATGAGTACAAGTTCTGAGATGAATGTCAATGATGGTTGTTGGTCAATAAATTTACGTCTGAACTTTGATATTATTAATGGGTACTCCTATGCCTTATGATCAAACATTCGGTATTCCGCCTTTGGAAAGTAAACCGTCTGCCTTCCGACCGACTAAACTGCAGGAACAACTGGGAAGCGATACACATTCTGAATGGAATATGAATACATTTTCTGGGTGCCACCACTTTTTGCCTACGTGCACCCAATGTCTATACACTGGACTCATCCATTTATTTGGCAAATATGAATTTTTCTCTGTAATTAACGGGGTAAGCCGAGATGGCTGTAATGTTTGGTCAAGTAGAAACGTGAAGTGTGAACGTGACGAAAGGAACCACTGTTCAGCGGCGATCATCACGTACTACTTGAGCCTTCTGCAAGATTTTTCATCATCCCATCGCTACTCGTAGCAGCAGCTTTCTTGCCCTACAGGCGTTTCCGCACTTCCAACTTGGACGTCTCTGGTAAGAACGGGCCTTCCACCTGGCGTAGAACTTTCATTTTTCTCAGCTCAATATTCTCCCTTCCTTGCATATGTTTTCCCATTTGCCATATAGAAAGACGAGTCTGCCCGCGAGGGCCATGAGATGACGTTAATGTCTACAAAATATGGCAACGCGACTTTAACAACCGCTACAACAACTCCACTAGGATATAAAATTGAGCGCAAGCTTTGAGATTCGTTCAGTTAGTATTATTACTGTTTAATAAGGCATTTGAACAACAAACTTGGAAACATCATGAGCATATTCGTAACAAAAAGTGGAATTTCAACAAATTAAAGAATCAAAACAATCACTTTTTTCTCGCCGAATGAAAGTCTTTTTTGATATTCCCCCAGAAATCTGACAGGCTCCCTATTTTGATCTCACTGTGCCTGGACTCGGAGGGATCCATGAAGACACTGGAGGGTAAAATCTCACCCCCCCAATACTTCCGCTTGAGACAGTCAATCTTTGACCCCAAACCGCTCAGCCGCGGCTTTCCCTTCGGTCTCAAACCCTCGCCCATCCTCTGAGACTTTGAGCTCAAGTTGAAGTCAATCACCTCAGGGCAATAGATATGACTTCGAGCCTTGTAAAATCCAACGGCGTGACCGTCGCGGTCATACAAGTTATTCGCAATGTGTTCCAACACTCTGGTAGATGACGCATCATCCGACCCAACAGGTTTCTTAATGGCGCGTTTTTTCACCGTACCCGCCTCTTTACCCCCATATCTGTCCGGCTGAGCCCTTGACTCAGACGGCTCATGGTACTCCGGGTCTGCATACTGGGGTTGACTCTCTCTTGAGTGGGCTCCTTCCTTGTAGTGGTCATAGTGGCCGTCGTGGTAACCCCGTTCTTCGTATACCTCCTGTTTCTTCTTGAGGAAGACTTCTTCCTTCAGAGGTGGTTTGTAGTAATGCTGCTGATCACCACCGTAGGACCCTGTGGATGAGCCTTCATTGTGGGATGCAGCCTTTTCAAGTCCGTCCGCTTGCTTGTGGCTGGAGGAAGATTCCTGCTCTGAGGCTGATTCGTACACAGGGACATGTTCCACACTGGTCATGGTAAATCCCACTCAGTCAGTCATTATCAGATGCAGGTATAATAATACTGTGCAGCAAAATTATGTTTCGGGCATTACCTCACCGACTTCCGGACTTGAATGTACTGCTGAAACGGATATATGGGGAAGTTATGGTCGTCATCCCTCGCGCTGGGGTAGAACCTCTCGTCAGATTCGCCGGCAAGACATCCGCTATTTTTGAGCGCAAACGACAACCAGAGTAGGAGACACGCACCGCTTCCTCCACCGCCCTTCATCCTTCCCCGGCGTACAAGTTATTACGCAGAGTTATTTACCTACTACTGTTGACGATATTCACGTCCCTTCAGATCAGATGAAGTCTCCTGACCGGCTCAGCGAAGACTGAGAAAATATGAGGACTGCTTTCCCTGAAAAGTCCTCCTTATCAACTGCTTCATGTTTTCTCCTCCCTTCGCCAAGCAGTAATACCTTGAAGTCACTGAAGTGATCGAATATTACAGATTACCATGTGACAGTGTGAGTAATGTTGGGTAACAGGGTGTGGCGGAATCTGGTGAATTATATCAGAATTTCTGCGTTCAATCCTCCCCGTCAACCTCTTCTGAGAGAGTTGTCAACCGTTTGATTTTCCTCTTCCACCAAATTTACACTAAATTCACCAACATTTTCTCATTTGTGGCTGTACATAATAGGGTTGGGAGGGATGTGAAACCTGTGAGGGAAATTGGTGGCCGAGATATCTCCAAAGTCTCACCGTGGCATCCCATTCTTGCAGCGGACTGTGGCATTTGGACGCATGATTCTAACATAGTGCGAATCCTTTGATCGCAATGTCAGCAGCACGTCATTCCCGTCTTCCGTCCAATTATGAAACCTTTTTCATCGTCATTATTTCCGCAATTTTTTTCAAATGCGTGAAAACACAGGGTGTGATAATCAGGTTCCCAACGGTATTGTGTACTTTCCAACGGCCAGCATGTCGGATATTTATTCAAAGTCCACCCAGTAAATTTAACGATGCATCAAAACAACAGAAGCGTTACAGCTCGAACATAAGGAGGAGACGAGGAGAGTATATGAGGAAAAGTGGGGGGAAAAGGCTGGAATTCAAAAATGTTCTGGTCTGAGTATTGAGCATGGCTGGGAGCAGTGTAGAGTACATACTTGGTCCATGAATCAACTTCTTATGTGGGATTCCCCCCTTGTCATTGGATTAAATTAACTTGCTCGCATACCGTCTTGTTGTTGTGTGATGACGATGACGACCGAAGGAGTAAACAAAATCTCCGCTCGCCCCCAGCAGAAACCAGAAGTTAAGCATAATATCCGTATGTATGCTAAAGGGCATGGAAGGGGGCGATGTCTTCTCAATGCAAATCTCACATACAATGGGTCGTCATCAAGTCTGCAATGACTGGACCTTTTTTCCCAGTCAATAAACTAGGGACTGGGATATGTTGTATGTTTTCATATGTGTACGTATGTGTCTTTGACTATTCTGCATCCTCAAAATCTTCCAGTGCGTGGTAAGAAATAATTCCATTTGCTCTATCATGATGCCTTAAACTTTGAGGAATATGGGAGCTCTCCGCCCCGTTTACGATGACGTCAGGAATGCTGAGGGCTGGTTGTCCTTTGTTCTTGGTTCAGGCTTTTGATGGCTTGGTCGAACATTTTGTGGCGAATTTGGAAGCGTGCTCTGAGTCGTGACAGTCCAGACCACTCACCATAACTTGTTGAGGGGATCTGGAGAGATCATTGCAAGATAGGCTCCTCTCTCTACCCCATCAATTAGTCTTCATTAAGTCTTTTTATATGGCTCTAGACTCTAGAGGTCCATGCGTCAGCCGTGCATAATTTTTACCATAGCACCGAGGGCAACAGACCCGTTCGGCAGGTTTGTAGTGCTCACAACTGCACAAGCTGTAAACCGGCTGGACATCCCGGCCATCCCCAAGTGTATGATTACATCATGAACGTATATTTATGTAGCGAGATTGGGGTTTCTCCAATAACCTTGATTTTACGAAGATACACATACTCGTACGCAGAGCCATAGGGATACTTATTACTAGCTCCACTAGTAGTGCGATTTCCCTTATGCTATAGTGAGAGTTATAGTAGTGCTGGACGCCGAGTGACTAGCGTGTTGTGTTATGACGTTGTGAGCTGTATACAGTGGGCCGGTAATCCCATGTGCTACGGCTGGGCCAACACACTGTTGCATATATCCATGTTGCTGCCGCTGCTGCGACGGCGGCTGTGGTCCTATTACCTTTCGGCATACATTGGTCTTCAGCACATTTCCATGCACTTTGTGTTTATCTTCAGTCACTTGTGTTTTACCGGTCTGCTGAGCACGTTAATGTGCATTCATACTCGTTTTCCAGTGCTATTTTTCTTCTTTCTGTCTCACTCACTCCATCATATTTGAGTGTGTGCTTGTTTAAATACTTTGTGAGATTAACTCCAACCTGTCATCCCGATGACACTCAGACTGAGCTAACTGTATTCCAGCAGTCTCAAAGGAATCCTCCCTCCAGGAACTCGTCCTTTCAACGTTTCCACCAAAAGAGTTCATAGAACATTTGACATTAATCCACGCTACACTTCGACGCACTCTCAAGAAAGTTGTGGGAAGTTGATCTGTGAGTTCGCGGTCGATAGCAAAAGCAAAGCAAAAGTGAAGACAGACATCTTGGATTTTGTGACATGTTGGAGAGGTATAATGTGTAGGGAGCGATGACATGTACTCCAAGTAATTTTTTGGACTGTCAGTATTGCTGAGAAGCGAGAGAGAAAATAGAGATAAAGCGTAGTAGTGGGGAAGCTGATGAAAAGAAGTGTGGCTAAGGATGCAGGTTTGGACTTAGTGTAGATCTGTGGACCATTGGAAGCGGTATCGCAATCGGCGCTCTCATCATCAACATGGAAGTTGGGAACTTTGGGAAACCATATTTGGAGATCCTGGTCCAACCGCAGCCGAAATTCCGCTTTCGCTACAAGTCTGAGATGACCGGGAAGCATGGGAGTCTCCTGGGTGTGTATCCATCACTGCGCGGTGGAAAAATGGAATTTCCTGAGGCAACCACAACTGGTGGCTCGTCACCGTCTGCTCCAAGCACCCCGGTGGCAGCTGACAAGAATATAAATCTCCTCTTACATAAGAGCGACGGTATGACGGCTCCTGGGGGATTGTCATCCACTACTACAACTCGCATGACCCGTCCACAAGGAGCCGTTGGCGGGCTTGCGGATGAGCATGTGCGGGACGCACAGCCGGGACCAGCGGGGCCCAGTTCTCATGTGCATGAATTGCGGGAGACCATGGGCCGGGGTAGCAATAATGGCTTGAATCACCTCAACTTGCACCATGACCAGGGTGCCGGGAGAGATTTTTCAGGAAGTAATGACTTTTTAACTGATGATAACGTGAGCTTGGAGGTCAACGTCTCCGACAGTTTCAACAATGTAGCCACCAATTCTGCCTTTAACAATTACAATGTCAACGGTCCCAAGATCTACCCGACTGTGAAGGTAAGAGGTCAAGGTCTCAATTTGGAGAGAGTTTAGGTCATGGGGGTAGGTTCACTGACCCGATTCCATAGTCAGATCTGACTTAGGATGAATTCCTAAAAAAAACAGATGATAGAAAGCGATAATGCTGCCGTTCAAGTACTGCACATGTGCCCTATTGAGGTGCCTTTAGCTCACTTGTTATTACAAATCATGATTGATTGTTTATGAAAAAATAT
>WJFA01004656.1:0-10353 GCA_009870155.1 Pseudobourletiella spinata
ATTTCTAACGGTATTTGTAATGGGGAGGCTTGATTGCAGCAGGTCGTGCCATTCATCATCATCCTATAGTTTGTTCCCCTCCGTTCCGATGTCGGAGCAGAGTGGCCATCTGTGGGCACTTTGAAGTGTTCAACTTCTGAGTTGGGGAGTTCTACAGATCGTCGCTATAGGCTTACATTGGGATGAAGGCATAGTGGTGCGAGCGGAAAGGAGAACAGAAGTAGTGTCATCTCTCCTTCCGCTCTCGCTTCCGCATTCCCCCACCCGCCCGTTCGATCTCTTTTCCTCTCCTCTCGCTCTCCGATGATGGTGATGTGAGTGAGACCTAGCGGGGAACCGGAAAAGGATTCCTATCCAAGTTCCCGTCCGCACCAAACCAAAGAGCTGCTGTTTGGGTCCATCCGATTCGGAGATGTGCTCACCCTCTGCTAGCCTATTGGATACAATTTCCCCCTTGCATCCGCCCGTCAGCTCAGTCATTACTGCTGCTACGCACCGCCTCCACATATACTACTCCGCGCTATCATCTCCTCTCCCCTTGTGTAATTAACCCCAGGAATAACTCCTTCTCCCACTCTCATCAACCTCCTGTTGAAGGCAAGTGTTAATGGTGACTGTGAAAAAAGAGAGTCAAGATCCATGTCATTATGGAGAGATTAACTTTTAGACAGTTTCCTTATCATGGAATTAAACGGATCACATTTGTACGTAATGTACTCTCATGTTTTCCCATCATTAATTTCCCACATGTCAGCCGAAGCGCGCTTCAATTGTGATTGTTACAACGACGTGTGTGTGTGTGTGTGTATGTATGTATGTGTGATAGGAAATGGAGTAAATTCAATTACGCCCATCGGACAGCACGTATCATTTCTGAACTGATTCGATTTCAATGGTAATGTCCCATGCGAAATACTATCATTGTTGAGTGATAATTCATACTGGTGATTGTACAGGGGTTGGGATTGACACTTGATCCTTGATTGGAAGGAGAGGGTAATGTTCCAAGTTCAAAAATGATGATGATGATGATGACGATGAGGATTTTTTGCTGGAATTAATTAGTTCCAAAGCCGCCTCTGCTCTGTGGTCGTCTCGTGGTGTATGAGCAACTGCTAATGAGTCTTGCAGTGGAGTCATGAATGGGAGATTGGAGGGATATGTATATGCCAACTGGCTCAGCTCTCTAGACTGTGTGAGTGAGTGAATGAATGAATGAATGGAAATATAATAAATCCCCTCCTAATGCGCACTACAAGCTCGGTTCATTATTATTGGATCTGAATGAGATTAGAGGGCTTAACGAAGATGTTCTCTCTCTCGCCGTCTACTCGCGCCACACATTCCTCTCGGCTCCTCATCTGCGACAGCGGTGAGAGGCCGTACCAGTATATAGCCCTCTATCCTAATCTTCCTCACGGCTTTCGTGATTAACTTTATGGACGGGCCCCCACTCCAACTAACAAATCCTGCCAGTGGTGAGCTCATCACAGCTCCAACCTCCCTTATACTACAACAAAGCAATGTGTACTACAGGGACCTAAATTGCTATTTTTTTTTACTAAAGTCCCGACTATATTGCTAAACAGCTCTCCCTCTCTGAATGTGGTACTTCTGTTAGGTTTTAATTGTCTGTTTTTGCCGGGCTTTGCGCACGTCTGCTGATTTGGCAGGACTGGTGCGCAGCCTCCCTTCCAACTCCATCAGTTCACACACGCACATTATATACATTGAGTTACCCAATTGCCGGAGCCTCCGTTCGTCCTCTTGGAAAGTGCTTTAATTTCATTTGACCTGCTCATTATTTGAAAGATTATTCAAGTGACCCTTGCTATCACAGTGGGCTAGCCAAGAGTTGCAATTTATTAGATTTCCCCCATAGTGCCATCATTATCTATGAGTGTCGGACGGTCCTCCCCATTCGCTCCTCATATTATATTATTGTTGGAAGACATGCTATTGGGGAGCACGTATAGTGGTGATGACGGGGTGATAAGGGGACGGTTGACAACTTGAACTGCAGGCTTTCTTGGATGAAATCTTAAAGTGACAGGGTTTGGGGATATGTTTGCGCAGAACTGACCCATTAGACTCATGCCAACTTCAACTGAGGTTATGTATAATTGTGTGACACGGTCTGGTCCGGTGCACTAAATCTTCACATGTCCCCCCTCCTGCTAGCCTCAAAGCAGGTGGAGAGTTGACCAAGCGGTTAACTTGGTCATTCCAAATAATTCCTGACTCTCTCTCTCTCTCTCTCTGTCTTTACAGCACATATTAGCAAGGATATGAAATTCATATAAGGTTACGTATCCCTCGCAGCAGTGATCCCCACCAGCCTTCTCTCTTCCTCCTCGAACGAGTCATGGGGAAACATCAAGTACAATTTAAATGACAGCATTAGAATGCAAGTGAGGAGTGCGGGTTTGACCGAGCACGGTAAATCAGAGCACGTTTTGGTGTGGTGGAGGGTCCCCTACTTGAAAAATACGGCGCGGAGTTGATTTAGAGCCTCGGCTGAGAGATTTATTGGGTCACTCTTATTATTTATTAGCCGCAGTGGACAACACATATGTCCGCTCACGTTGGGGAAATAATGAATTCCCGCCCGGTCAAGAGTGTTGTGAGGGCTGACGGAGTGAGTGAGGAGAGCTGAGAGGGTGTTGTTGTGAATGAGGAGTAGTGCGGTAGTAGTTGTAATCCTTTTACCGGAATCGTCTGGGTCGGTTGGACAATGGCCCTGCCTACAGCCCTGAATGACAAATACGTTCTCACTGTGCAGTGGCTTCCTGGGGTCCGTGTGTACCTTGGGCTGCTGGGTGCCAATAGGGTGAGCGCCCAACTGCCGCTGTTTCAACGTATTATTTCCAAGGTGAAAATCAGAGCAAAAATCCAGCCCTATCAATTTCTTTAACATCAAAGAATTTCTCCCAGCATTCAGTTTTTAATTATTACATTCCCATTATCTCCCAGCACGGAGCCTCTCTCCCCATCCTCCATGATTAAACCCCACAATATATTGAGGGCAAGGCTCAGTATACATACATGCATAACGGAATTTGATGTGGCCAGCTAATAGCACGCCTGGCTATCAATACGGGAGACCATTATTAAACCTTCAACCTTGACAGGAGGTGGGCAGAAGAGTTTAATGGAGGATAGTATTGTGCAGTGATCCTGTTGAATGGAGGGTAATTTTATGGATTTTCATGCAAATAGTAGATACACTAAAAGTCTTCTGTACACGACCCTACAGTTGGATGAGCTGACGTTGTAAATAATCCCTTGTCAAAATAACAGTATTATAGCTACTCCCGTACAAATCGTTAGAGTGCATATGCCATTGTTTTATTATCCGTAACAAAACATGTGCATCCTCTCGTCGGAGAGCATTGACTGAGGGCAGTGATAGGAATCCTTTGCCAGCATTAAACAGATTCCCATCGGTAAAATTCTTGAAGTAGACGGCTCTCGAGGATTTCTCTACTGGACTGACCATATAATCGTAATCATTAATTGTAAGTATAAATTTCTGACGGTTAAGCTATCTACGAGGGAGGAGAAGTTGGAGGTTTCTGAATTGGGCTTGGACTATGTAACTTTGGAGGGCTTATCAATGCTGTGATCTACGTGGAAGAGTTAGGGAAAAGTAATGATTGTTAAGTTTATTGTAATAATAATAATAATAAGGATAATAATTTTATGAATGAGCTCTGAACACACTGGGATCCGGCTGAACATTAAATAGCGTGAATAAAACGAGCTGGACCTGCTCCTACTAAACATGAGAGATATGACGGGGTACAATCCAAAACTGTTTTTCCCTACGATTTTTATAGTGGATTTAAAGAGGCGGTCAGAATGGAGTGGGATGGCTGCGAGTACATACTGCGACTACATAGTTGGAATTGTTGGAAATATGACAAGACCCACTCGGTGTGGCCGTTTACTTTTGCCCCGTGCACTGCCGCCATAGATAAAGCTGTAGACGGAGGGAGGTGATGAGGAAAATAAATGTGAAATTTATGAACAATTCCCAGCTCTCGCAAGTGCCTTTGTAAAGGCAAACTAGCTTTTTCCCTCACATTTAAATTCCCATAAAAAAGCACAGGCGTTGTAGTAGGAGTCCCCTGTATATCTCGCCATTGTTGTGAAGCTCCCTAGTTCACCCTACAATGACGCATGTACAGCTTGTCACACAGGTTTTAGCCATTTTACGAGCATTCGCACTCATGTCGTCCTTATCGCATGATTACTAACAATTCCCTCATGGTGTCCGCATGTGTAATTCCATTCCGTGCGCGGAGGGGACCCGACCGGTGTTATTGTGCGTAAAATGTGTGCATAATTTTTGCACATTTCCCTCCGCTCTTTTTATACGGATTTTTCACGGCTGTCCTCTTCTGCAGATCTCAGCTTAGATTATTGTTATTATTATGATGATGATTATTATTATATGAGCCTGGACTGACATCTTTGTCGCCGTGGAGTAGTAGGAACCTGATGTTGACATTCTCGAGTGTGCACAATTCTTGTCTATTCAAATGAGGGTTTTATGGGTTGGCCCCTTCGCGATGACTTGGAGCTTGGATGGATAATGGCGGCCGCGGTCGCTCTGCTGTTCAATTGTGTGAGAGATTCAACGCGGGATGGCCAGTATGGTGATAAAGATATGCTTACAGCATAGTGAATTTGTCTGTGTGGATGCTCAAAGGTGGGACTTGGATGACATTTCTAAAGGATCGGCGGCTGTCTCTGGCCCCATCGCCTTCATGGTTTACCTTCCACCTCATTGGTATGCAAAGGTGGGCGGCTGGAGCTCCTCCGTGTGGAATAGCTTGGGAAATGACTTCGGATTCGCTCTGCTTCTTTAAGAAATTTCTCTTTGCATACTATATGGGGTTCTTGAGAGTGTATACTCACATAGGATCCGTGAAGCAGCGAATGTAGTCCTTGGACCTTGAACGATCATCTCTCTCTCCTGCTCCCCATCCTGAGGCATTATGCCATACCTGGATCATGTCTCCCGCTTTTTAAGCTGGCGCAGCAGCGTGCTGGAAAAACAGTTACCGGTGCAACAGAAAATAGGATTACATGTGGTAGCCCGCGTACGGCGCAATAGCGTGTGGGAGTGGGGCTTGAGAGATGGGGAATGAAGGAGAGATTTATTAGCTGTGTCTATACCTCTACAGAGGGTTGTGGGTATGCATTCCTTATATTCCATCTCATTTTTCAACCGGCTGCATGTGTTGGGTACTAATGTGATGGGGGTGACACTATGCCGCCGTGGTGCTATCCACCCATGCCATGCCCTTTGGTAATGTATGTGACTTCTCATTTTCCAGCGGATCGGTGAATAAATTGGAATTTTTCAAGGAGAGCCTACAACGGCCAGTCCAGAGGAAGTAGATTGCTACGGAGCTGTTCATCAGCATCAGTTAGATATATGCCTACTGACAACGTTTATTAGTTGAGCGTTATGACTTAAAATGATAAACTTTATGGGTGTACTATTAATAACAATGTGGATGGGATTTCTACGGGCATTTTATTGCTTTTATACGAGCCATTGTTGTGGCAGCAACAATTGACCTGAGTTTATAATGTTTACTTCTCATGCGCAGTCCGTGGTCGTAAAGTTTTGAAAAATTTGGAATCGACTTTGAGATATTTCTGTTGGTGTAAATTGGCGCGCAAAGTTGATGATATTAAGATCATGAAACGGGATGTCGGGATGGGGCGTGTTATATTGGGAGTGTAAATTTAGAGTATTGCATACAGGTTCAGGAGCACGACTTTTAGGACTACTGGAGAATGTCGAGTTGAAGAGGTGCAAATTGACGCCGGCATAAATTATGATTCACAATTCAAATTTCTTGCTTCACCCTTTCGCATATGTACTTTGCGGTCGTCGTCGTCTTTTTTTATATTTGAAATTCCAACATGGTTCAGGGGGAAAACTGTGAGCTTGTGTGAGTTTGGCTGTGCAAGTGTGTGTGTGCTTGTGTGAGAGAGAAGGAAAAAAATTTAATTTGCATCCAAATGTTCCCACTGCTCCGCACCGTCCTCACGTTTTGCCCATTTTTTATAATCAGCCGTGTAGACATTTTTTACGTGCTTGTGGAAAAAATTACTCGAGAGAGCGCGGATGGGATGGTTCCTATACTGGGTGAACTGAGGAAAAAGGTGATCGCACTAGAGAATTGGTTGATCGTGAAGAATTATTTGAGCTCAATAAAGTTTGACCAAAATCCCCAATGCTGGCCCAACCTACTGGTCCTCACAGCTGAGGAAACTCACTCAGTCGTTTCCCAAAAATACAGCAAATAATTTGTTTACAAATGATTTGAGCGATATCCCCCAGAGGTACGAACCGTTTTGCGCCGTAAATTCAATTAGGAGTACTCTTGAATTTACTGTCATTTGAGGAGCAGACGGACTGTAGGCGGCACCTACAATACAGACCGAAGCAGCGGCAGACCGTTTTCCTCCCGTGATTTATGCCGCGTTCGTAATCTATGGTGAATGGCTCGTCGTCTAAATAGTGAGTCACGTCCCGCTAAACATACACGCCAGCAGTTAATTGATTTTCCACGACCACCATATAGCCATTTGATTTGTAGCTGGAATGTGATTCAGCACTCACACAGACGGTGCACTCACATACTCAGAACAGCACTGCCGTCCCCGTAATCGTACTAATTGGAGTCCATTGAGTCATACTGTGAGAGAAACTTGAAAAAAATCAGCGTATACATTAACTATTTCAGAAATTCAGTTATGTCAATTTCCCCTGCTCAAGCATGCTCAATATTGTGATGGATCATAGAGAGGCTCCTCTGGTGAAGTTTCTGTAGACTTCCTGGATGAAATCCCGTAGAAAGTCATAGCCAGTGATTAACTATTACATGTTACAGGGAACTCATCCATGTTCACCGATTACGAAACAGTCGGGGTGACGCGGGATGAAATAATAGGCTCACAATATATGTACCATCAACGAAGTTACTCAGCATTAGCATACATAACGACAGTGGGGAGTTCAATTTGCCTCCATGTACAAATTCGCATACGCACCCATGTACTCCGCGTCCCGCCTAGGCACACTCATCTGAACGGGATAGGCGGCGGGATGGAGGGCTGAGCTCGTAATGACGCGCAGATGAATCTATTAAGACCCGTTGATTATGGGTGTGGATGCACAGCCCACGTTGTTGTAGAGGAGGGTGAATCCTCTCCTCAAGTATAACTCGAGCTGATGAATGACATCATTTTCCAAAACCCGGAAATGCAACCCCATCATTCCCCTCTGATTAGCTCTCTATTAGCCAGTGTCATTCGTCAAGCCGCTACGCCTGACACGCGTCAATTTTCATTTTTCATGTCTATACACTCTGCTGATGTAACTCTGTCCGCACACTAGGTGTTGGCTGCCTACTGGGACCGCTTAATTTTTCACTATTAAGCACACACGGCTTTTCCCATCCCAGCATTAGCCCAGCATAATACATGGGCCTACATATGCCCACAGAAAATTCCCTTCAATCATTACAGGGGAGAAGACAGAGGGGAATAAGCCCCGCTCAATATACAACTGTCGAATGAAACTGACTGACTGACTGAGTGAGTGAGTGGGAGAAAAGAACCCCAGAGTGAAACCGAAAATGCCTTTTTATTTTCCACCGGTTGATTTTATTGTACCACGTCAGTCCCCTTCTCAACCCTTCCTGCCGATCATGATCACAGTTCCACTTTTTCATCCCGGGATCCTCTACTACTGCTCCTTCCAGGCTGGCGGAGCATATGCTCCCTATGTATACATGTGGAAAGGGATGTGATTGATGCGCCAAGGAGATTGAACTGTACGGCTTATACTGTTGTGAGGGGTGGTAGAAGTGGTGCGGATGCTCCTCTCTCCCTTCGCATTGCTTAACGCTCCCGGCAAAATATTATTGTAGAGAGTTAAACGCGCTCCGGTTAGCCCTATTCACCCCTTCCCGTCTCCTCCACTGTAAATCGCATTAGGGCGTCAAAAATTCACGTTCTGCTACCAAGTGTCTGGAGTGGAAAGTCCGTCACTTGCTAGACTGAAATGCGACGATACTGGCTCCGCCGGGTATCGAATTTTCTCACTTGCTAAAATAGTATCGGGTATGGGCTGTACTGCTGCCTCTGATAAGCATGTGCTCTCCCAGGTTGATGACTCTTGCCCGTTGGATTCTTGTTACGAACTGCTGAAGTAGCAACGTTCCCAATCAGTGGAGGACTGACTTGGATTATGTACGGAAAGAATAGTTATTACGATGGGCTATGTGGAAATTTAAGACTAACTTAACATCCGGTCGGAGTTTATAAAAGCTCGCTGCGTCCGAGGCTCGGACGTAGCGAGCTTTTTAGACCTTCATACAAGCATACACAATTGTAGTGTGGAGGAAAATGAAGCTATAGATAGATAGATAAAGAGGGAAACTCGATAAAAAAGGGAGCTGGAGAAACTCTCCAGGATGATCACCAGTGAAGTCCACAAACCGCAAATTTCATTTTCTCCTGCCTTCCCTCTTCCATTCCATACAGGAGAGAGATGTGTAACAACAATCATTCCTCATCAAGACCGTCCTGAGCCTACATATGCTCCCGAGATGGAGTACATACTTACATACATTTGTATGCATGTATAAGGTCTACACGACCGCTCCCCCATGCAGTTCGTTAAGGCCTGATTTTCCCTCTGTTTTCCTCGCACAGAACAAGGACAGAGTCGGGAGCGGTTGGGCTACTAGTAAAAATAATGCCGGTAATTTTCCTTGACCAAAAGCGTCTCATTTTTCCGCTTGCTACACCAACTTCAAAGGAAGCGGGAGATAGAGTGTGTGTCTGTGTGAACAGAGTAATGGTGATGCCCGCGTCTTTTAGTTTGGAAAATCCTCTGGTCCAATGTTCTACCCTCACCACGCCCAATCAGGCTCATTACTTCACCCGTCCTCCCTGGTTATACAGACCATGTCCGTGGTTAAATTACACTGGACCACTGACCACTGCATCCTCTGTCTGCGAGCGGTTGAGAAGAGAAGAGCGGTAATAATATGAGCGGCAATATATAAACTCCTTATTTGAGATTCGATTCCTCACGTTCAGAGCGTCTTATGCCCAGCCATGTCTTAATTGCTCATCCTCAGTCCGACCGTGCGAAGAATGTTAAGCGGAGGCCGAGGAGAGGAGGTTAGACTCTGCGGTACGAATCATAATAATGCTTGGTGTGAAACGGGCCGTTGTGCACGGAAGGGGTGAGCCATGGTTCAAATTTATAATTTATTAGCACTTTTCACAAACGAGTTCAAAAAAACACACCGGTTTTGAAGTGCTGATGTGAAAGTGCGGCAGTATGGGACCGCCCCCAAAGGAAGCTGACGCGGATCTGTGAGGAAAATCGTAATAATAACAATAATAATTATAATAAGCAAAATAATTACAGCGTAGACTACAACACACATCTCTAAACTCCGGCTCCTGCATGCGTACACAAAAAAATCCCACGCATCCTCATTATCCCGTGTCTTCAGCCTATAATTCAGGAGGTTCTGCATGCTCCCAAGTACAAAATGAGTGCGTCCGTCTAATCAGTGTTACATCTAATGTCTCATCAAACTTGCAAATTAACTTGACGCCGCTCGCTCACTGTATTACTCCCCATTACTATTTCGACGGAGAGGTTTGAGTGTTCCGCGGAGAGGAATGGTGTTCGGGTTCGGCCCCCAATCCCCGCACGATCTCCGCCTCCACTTTGAATGTGAACAGATTAACTTAGTATGTGGGGAATAATACGAAGAAGCTCCAGGTTCAAAGGAATTACCATAATAATGCTGCGCAGAAGGCTACGTCCTTATACGCTATAGTAATAGCTTCCACGGACTCGGGAAGTGGCGTAGCATTTCACCAGCTTGAACATTAAACTTGTAATTAATTGCGGTGGAAACCGGGGGAGTCAGATGGATGCGGTAGGGAATCTCTTTGGATTCTCACCTCCGCCGAGGACTGAACAAAAAAGATTGCACGCCAATAGCACCATCCGGTACAGGAAGTGAACGGCTTGCAGGCATAATTGTGTAATTCAGATCCGACCGTACAGTGGAATATCCCAGTTTTCATTCTATGTAGTTCAAAGTCTTTGATACGTACCACATCGCATGCATTTCATGAACTCGACCAGAAAACAGAAAACCCGCGTGAGTGGAAGATTTTCCACTGACTGCTACACACTGAATATCTGTTATTTTCCACCTTTTCCCCGTGATCAAAGTTCATCTTGGATGACTTCCCTGGCCAATAATCGTACACTTTTAGTCGAGCAAGGGG
>WJFA01004657.1:0-10353 GCA_009870155.1 Pseudobourletiella spinata
ATTAGTCAAGAGTGGGTAAGAACTGGAGCATTTGTGAAATAACTAAACAAAATAGATCGTCGAAAGTTTAAACTCTCACATATATTGATGTTCAGTTGCATTTGATTTCACTGCTATTGTATTACGATGCAGTACTACCGGTTCTGCTGTAATCCTGGCTCCAGCTGGAGTGAATGCTAGCGCGTTAAAATGTAGCAGTGACACCGGCAAATTATCCAAATAGGCAGCCCACTTTAATATTACTGTGTGGAGTCTACGTCGCGGGGTATAACGGACTTGCTAGTATAGAGCTAGAGAGAGAGAGAGAGGGAGAAGTCGAAATTATTGCATAAGCTCGTAGACCAACTTTGATTTGATGCCAATGTCCGATTATTTCAGCCATAATTTGTGGCCTTAGGTTCCTTGCAAGTCGATGTTGCTTGGTTATCGCGGTTAGTCGTTGCATATGGGTTTCCCAGTTGGTGCGGATATGTCTAAAGCTGATTTCCCGTGGTACACACTTGTAATCCCAATTTCAGTAGATCTTACTCTCCATTTTCTCTATTATGGGGTCTGCGAGGATTCAAAAAGAGTGTGACAGAGGCATGAGGCTTGCAAGAAATGTGGAGTGTAAATTCGAAGATACCAACCGAGTCAGATGGACCATGACCGCAATGTTCTGAGATACCTGCATTTTAACGATTTCACGAGCGAAGAGCACGTCCAACGGAACGTGTAAGACTGGAAATTCTGGTTCATACGTTCCACTGGGATTTGTTTTATTCTGAAATGTGAGGTGTAAGAATGTGTTGTAAGCGTATAAATATTATACGTGGGGTAGTAAAGACATCTGTGGTCAGAGCTCATGCAATAAAAATGATTCTTTTTTTTCAAACTGGAGGAATTCACCACGGGCACGTTCACACCCCGTTATCAGGACCTCTTGTGCACATGCCCCAATGAAAATTTTGCTTGACTTTTGAGCGTCTTAAGAGCGATGGAGACTTAGGTTATGGCTGACTAGCTATTTCACCTGCATATGACAATTTCGACAAGCGGAAGAAGAAAAGATTGGGACAGAAAAGGTTAATGGATGATACTGAAGGAACAGCAACGGCATGTCTACCGGATTCCCACTTCATATGCCGCATTGCACACCGAATCAAGTGAAAGTTATGGTAAGAAAAACTTAGAAAAGGAAGTACTCGTAACTTCGTCACATACAAAAAGTGTTTCTTCCCATTACCTCAGCCAAGGTTATTGTTATTACGCCGCGCAAGGAAAAGCACTTGGTTCTCCATCGTCTGTCCACATAAAACAAATTCAGAGACCGAAAAAAACAGACCCTAAAAGCTCCACTTCAGAACCGTACGCCTCACGGGCACATCGTAATAAAGCCATTCCTTGGACAGCGTAGCAGCAGCACCACAAAATGGAAAGGGATGTAATTTTCCTTCGCAGCCTGTATACATTAAGCAGGCTCACGCTGAGCGAGCATTTGGAGCTCAAGGGCTGCTCCAGCAACTGCCTGTCGAATGTGCAACCTTGAAATCAAAATGTATTCCCAGAGTTATCCGTCAGGACTATATAACACGGTCAAATATTTTCCCTCCACAACTTACATTTAAAGTCTATACGATCCAGGTAATATGGAACCTCAGCATGGTACCCAACAAGTGGCAGAATACTATTTCAATTGCATTCCCGCAAGTCCTCAAATAGGCCATTTTTTGCAATAAAAAAAGTCTCGTCGCACCCTTTGCGAATACTGTAAGCGTAACTTGACATTGCCACTGCTTTGGAACAACTGGAAAGTCATCGAACCATTTTTCGTACTCTGAGCGCTTGTAATCATCTTCGCCACATGAGGACCTCTGGAAGCGATATTTAATTGCCTCAGAAAACACAACCACTCCATTGCCTGAAGGTCACGTGAAGATACGTGCTTCCAAAAGGGGCCACTACGTATGGTAACGTCGAGATTAAACGGCTGCATATATGCTCCACTATTTGTGCCATACTTTCAACAATAAGCAAAAGTATAACTGCGTCAATGCAATCTATGGCATGGTATAACCCGAATCAAATCATTTTATTATACTGTATCACACAATAATATCTAATACTGATTCTAAAATTCAATAATGATTCAATAACATCAAAGTCGGTTTATACTGAGATGGGACTAGATCTACTTCTATGACGTTACACAAATAACCATGTATTCGATTGAAACAGTAGAGTACTTAGACTCAAGCGAAACACCGTCGGTTACAACTAGAAGCTGAATGACTTCTGAATGACAAATGACTTTGACCCCACTAGGATTCCTTCAAATGTAAGACCATTGGGGTATCATTGAGATGGCTGAAGACTAAAGAATTATTACAACTCCAATGCCAAAACACCAGGGTAATGCACTTGTCAGAAGATCAATGGCCAATCTTCTGCTTTTAGGAACCTCCTTCGTACAACTAGATATAGCCTAACCTAAGCAATCACTTCCGATGTCCGCGGGTTTAGGAAGATCTCACATTAACGTCTAAAAGTTTTTCCCGTTGTTCAAAATACTTGACAAGGCTGGGCAGTTCATATCTGACACTAAAAACGAAAAATTACTTCCATACGTAATGCTATATAAAACGAGTCTACTCTCACTCGCTACCACTATACCATCCGACGTATTGCCCACTACTCAAACTCACAAGTGCTCCGCTAGCACGAAAGTTTATATACGAAAATAAATACAGAGTTAAAACAGTTCCTGTGACTAACATCACGAGCACAATCGCATTCACAAACGCACATGACAATCACAAATCCATTCCAGGCCGGGTAACATCATTCACCAGTACCGAAATAATTTCCAATCTCCATATCTCCTATTCCACTTGAATTGGGATTCTGTGATCAACGGACCACTTCTGAAGCTTCTTGTCCAAGTTACTCATCTCCAATGTTGTTGAGAATGAGTCGCCTCCAACGATATTGTCAAAAACGATATAGCATTTTCTTTCCCTGCGAGCATAAAAAATGTCCACGTTATCCCCAGGGTTACATTAAGAAAAACTTGCAAACAATAACTTCATTCCTGTAAAAAATATTACGTCTCACGCACCAAGATATTTCCCATATATATACATGGTGGGGTATATATATGTATATATATTTGCATTTATGTATGTTTTTCAATATGTTGAGCTCTCTCACACGCTTATGAATTATTGGCGTGCCACCATAAGAAACGCGAAAAATTTAACGGAGAATAACTGAGAAAACTCACACTTTTGTTGGCGGGAAATTGCATTTAAACACCCGCTCCGGCTTGTTCTTCTCATAGAAGTAAACATCATCCAGGGGATTGCACTCCCCTTTGCCATAATCTATATGCGTCGGAATCAGTTTAATGTACGAGCTGATATTCTCCAAATCCTTCAATGCTTCTCCCTGCAAAGGACCGACAAAGCAGTATGTGTGAAGTTTAGGCTATCCATTAGTCACCTTCAAGAATAAGCTAGCAAATCCGGTACTTCCTGGCAACATGGGGAATGGTATGGTTACTTCTTATCGAGATAAAAATGTAGGTTATATCGGAAGAGTCTACACCACCAAAACTTTGAAGAACTGCATACACCACGGATCACAATGTACTGTGACTCCACTGTCTTACAGGACTGAAGCTTATAAGCCTTTTGGGCCAAATAAATCAGGGTACGAAACTCAACTGAGCAGAATTCTATCAGTACACTGCAGCAGCATTCCAGAATCAAAAGATTACCCTACAATATTACCACAATGCTACAGAGGTTTTCAAATGGTACATATTGGAACTATTGAATAATGCCATCACACCGACTCAATTTCACTTTATGCTATATGGTGTTTATATGGCGCTGTTCAAAAGTTATTTAAAGTTTAAATCGTCACACTATCTCATAGTCATTGTTCACGACAAAGAGTAATGATAGAGAAGCAACCTGCGGAGGCTCGTCCACGTAACCGGCATATTTGTACAAATTTCTGGTCAATATACTGCTGAAAAGCCTCTTCGCAACAGTACAGTCCTCGTTCCAATAAAGAATCATTTCGAAGATACTGTCAGTCAGCTTCATATAAGCAGATATGTCTTGGTAAGCCGTTGAGAGCCGATACTCATTCCTGGAAGAAGAAAGTATTTTATTTTCCAAAATGAGTATGCACTTCATTTACTCCCATTACCACATCACCATAAAGACCAATTTCATCATCAACTCCTAAATCCTCATCTTAATATTAGCTGAAGTTCATTTTCTTTACATGGCTACCTGGACTGTGGCTTGTGATTCGGCATCGACTGTCACACCATCGCGGCAACCACACGACGATGACACAAGCACGCACAACAACTGTACATTGTATAATATCCTCAAGGGGTGCCAGTTCGCGATCAATGATTACGACATCGACCCGACAGAACTGCTGCTCACTGAGCACTTTCACGAAATTCATACAAACCAACTTTTACTGCCACGTAACTTAATTGAACTATTAAGCTCTGAAAACTATAAGCCTAGGTTTCACTTGAAAGGCCTTTCAAGTAGCTCCCTCTGTGCACTTAACAGCTTCAAATATTTACTGCAGGAAATGCAAGCACTACTCACCCATTGGCAGCCCTAACTTTGTAGTATGGTTCGGCTGCATGGAGTCCATCCAAAACCCTGAGAAACAGCAAATTAGCTTTTAGAGAGGAGTGTAGAAGAATACCAATACTACGTGAGCGTTCACATTCGTACATTCGAAGATACATTTTGAAAACTAGGCAAGTTTATCACATTCAAAAACACAATCCGGGCTCTTCCGAGACAACTAACACTCATCATGCATTAATTGCTATCAGTACATAGATAACTATACACTCGAATTTTTTTAGCATTACTTCCATTCTTCCTGTTGAGGTACCCAATTTGGGCACCGAAATAAGTTCTAATATGTGTTCAAAAGCAAAACTTACATCGTTTCAATAATCTTTGTAACACGATGCTGGTACGCAACCTGATGCATACGGAATCTACCCCGAAACAGATCCTCGAGGTTTTCGGCAATCTTTTTCCTGAAAACTATCTTCACAGAGGGACCGCCAGATGCAGGCTCGTCGGCAGAGAAATGATGAACTCTGCTATTTTTTACGACGCGTTCATAATCAAATGACGTTTTCAAGTGCAGCTGCTTGCAATCTCGGAGCTGAAAAGCAAGACAAGAAGATGAGACAAGTAAAGAAATATTCACCATGCCTCTTTCACTTCAACAGAAATATAGACAGTCGTGTTGGTAGGACGTCGAAACTTCAGTTTGCCAAGATTCCTGGACTGCAAAAAGGAACACATTCTCTTTCCTGGTGAAGTAAAACAACAGAGGACAGCTGATGCTAAAACTATTAAACAATTTTTGTATGTTGAGAGACAGTTAGTTTAAATTTGCTAAAGCGAGGCCTCCTGATTTCAACAGAGTTCGATAGCAAAACAAAATGCTTGCAAATGACTAAATGAGGTTATGTGACAAAGTTCTTTCCTACACGATACCGATCACGTAACTATGCGTAAGATGATCCGGCAATTTACTGCTTCTAATTTGAAATCTGACGAGGTCCTAACGATCTCCATATTTGCCTGGAAATACAGGCGCTACACAAAATTTTTTATCTTCTTAAAACGCTAAGATATTTTTCAACTCCCGTTCTTTCTCTGAGCCGATAAATTCATGTCACAACTGACAAAAAAATCATTAGAATCTTATTTAAGATGCTTCCACTATATCTTACCAAGTAATCATACTTATCCACGTCTATTTTCGAGTCCTCATTATTCACAATCTGAAAAATAAAATCACAGACACCCGCATTAAATACGTACTGCAACACATAAACTCTCTTCCCCCATAAATCCTCAAAAACTTTTAGCAGGGACACGTTCTTATACCTGATAAAGAAAGTGCTTCCTGGCTTCTCGTCCCTGGAACGTATTTCCATTAAGTGGGCGCCCTATGATGCATTCCTTGATGAAAATTAAGTCGTTCTCTGTCAACCCAGATGCATCAAAATACTCCCAAAGATCATTATCTTCAATCATATAGTCCAACATCCTTAGTGACATCTCCTCGTGCTGCAATGAAAACTCTTATTAAGCCAAAGTAAATCTCCATGTCTTCCGTCACCCTAGTGTGCACTTGCACGAATGAACATCCCCCTCTCGCTCGTAACTCGTACGTTTAACACATAGCCGTTCCGGCATCACGAAGATTTAAAAGGTGCAACCATGCCATTACAAACCAAGATTGTATATGAAGAATCACTCCACCGCAACAAATCATGCTTGGCCCCCTCCCGTCACATTTACTAAGACCTTCCTTCGTTTCGAGACATGTTTGCAAAGATGCACACAAATGCACCGACACCTTTGCGGCACAGTCCGAATGGCATTTACCACAAGGGATGTCAAAGTTGTCGGCCCATACTAAAATGTGAAATATTGAAATCCAGCGACTCACGGAGTAATCTTTCGTGTATTTCTTCATGAACTTCTCCCAGGTGTGGGAAAACGGTCCATGTCCAATGTCATGGCATAATCCAGCGACATACAAACACAGTATGTCCTTATCTTCTATATCCAATTCCGGCTGGTTGTGCTGAAGAATTTTTCCGTACTTCCCAGCTAGGTGTGCAGTCCTGCAGAAGCAAAAAATACAAGGTCATTAGCAGGACAATTGCAAGCGTTCGATCTTATCATTGCCGCTATAGTGGACGACCTCTGAAAATCCAGCCGTATTCAGATATAAATAAACAGACACTAGAAGAGTAAATATAGCTTTCCAATCTCACACCAGGTCTCTCGTCGAAACCCGAAATATTTTCAGTACTTCATAAAACTATTTCAACGAACCAAAGTCACACAATACACCATCATTAAAAGTTACCCTCAAACATACCTTCCACAGTCAAACCGTACTTGCACACTTTTTTTTACTAATAGCCATATTACTATATTAAAAATAATGTCGAAAATGCGATGAAAAAATAGTACAAGTACCCGATACAATGTTCAAATCGGTTGTGTGACCCGGACGGGTAAACGTGGTAGACCAAGCCCAGCTGCTTCAGATTTCGAAGGCGCTGAAATTGCGGAGTATTCATAATCTTACAGCACAGCTGGGGTAGCTCTACATGGCGGTGAACCATGTCGTTCAGAATCATGGACCTCTTCGCTGGCTGGCAAAAAGATCGGTCGACTCCTTCATCCGAGTCTGAAGAGGAACTTCTTATAGATGACATCTCGCTCTTGCTGCGTATCAACAAAGATACTTTATGTAATACAACTGTAAATCCTACGGGGGGAACGACGCCGGATGGATTCCTTAAATGGTGTGTGGAGACTCTCAGGACAATGAACCACCAACAGGTGCTCAAGTACTTATACCTTCGTCTTAAAGGTTAATGTTTTAGTCTTCGAATTCGAATCTCCCCCACGTAAAACATAATATCTGTCAGTCACAGTATTCTCCTCAGGATATAGATCGAGATAGAGTCCATATTATGGATGGACTGTTGTGGAGTGGTCAATTTGGGAACAAGGAATATTAACATTTATGAATGATTTGCGAGTTTGCCCAAATTAGCCGAACGCAAAACTTGGGTAGGTAGTAATAAGTAGTCTCTACTTCATATGTGGTAACTATGACAAGACAGCAGAGAGAGCTCCTTTCAAACTTTTATTGTGTATACATACGATATAGGACCGTGTTAACGCAACAATAGTCTGACCGTTTCACGTTGTACTCCCAATAATACAAAGCGAGCAGCACACTGGCAGGGGGTTGAAGACGTCTTACATGAAGTCAATGTACCTCTTTGTTCCGTGATTCCGTCAGTTTCAGAAAAATCAGTTCTCCCTATCCGCGTGGACCTATGCGTGAAACTTCACGGCTGCCAATATAACGTTGCTGATCCACGACTGCCGATGTAACGTTACTGGATTCGCCTCCCTGTCTCCAAATAAATAAAGGTAAGGCACATATGCACCTTACTCTCTACTGCCGTAAATCACTGTATTCAAACGCAACCCCGTGAAACGCTGTAGGAAGAATACCGGGAAGTTGGCCACAAACGTCTATTAATTAGCCACTCATTTCCTCCTCCCAAACTGTAAATGGAGTAATGCAGGAAAGTAATGACGCAATTAAGTTAGTTTGCAAATGTCACACTTTTTCAAGTGCATCATCAACGTTGTCGGAATGCTCTCCTTCACGTTGGTCATATATTGCATACACGTATAGCACAACAAGGTCATAAGTAAGTAACTACCGACGGATTAAAAGGTTCACGTAAATCAAGATTAGCCACATCTAACTAGGTGAGATAGAGACCTTGGGAAGCTAAGCAAATGTGTCATGACTCATGTGCATCACTAGCGAAGACAGGACTCTTATTGGCCTTTTCAGTACTTCACGCTCATGATAGTGAGAACTCTATGATAAAGCGATCAACTATCCCTATAATTTGCACTTTGCAACGCTTCGACAATTCTACAAGCGAGACGCTAAGACTGTTTCAAAATCTGTGGACGGACACCACAACAAACGCTTTTACTCAGAGGATTCACAGAACCGAGCAAGCTGTCCAACTGACCAAAAAATAACGAAACAATGTGACTCTGAATGACCGTTTCAGGATTTCTTATGCCTGAAAAGGGTCCTCAGTGGGTGCGGTCTCAACAACTCAGTGCCCAGCGCTTAGATCAAGGTCTCCCAGCTCACAGGGCTTTGGTCATCTACACTTTTGCGTCAGCAGATTAGTTTACTCCTCTTCAGTTCTAAAATCTAAACCACTATTACCCTATAGACTAGACATATAATGGATGCAAGGAAAAGGTTCTATCAGCACTATTTTACCTAAGTGAAGCACTTGAATTTCACGGTACGATTCACACGATATTCTCACTGCTATAATGCTGGACCTGATGACACACAAGCAGAGGTTAAATGGATCGCACATAATATGACTTCCAGTTTAAGTTGCGCCGTGAAAACGGCTGCAACACACATTATAGGACTCCCTCAACAGAAACTACACTCTCGCGAATCCGACCGGATGACGACAATAGGAATCCTCACTCAAGCGAAAACTACGAACTTCCGGATGTAGGACATTCTGCATGCTCTGTGGGGCACTCGATGTGATTGCCAGTTGCCACACAGTGTGTGTACTGAGGCACGAGAAAGTTGCAACAACAACGTAAACTTCCGGAACGATTTCACCGACGTGAAAGGCTCTTCAACTGCTAGCACCGGACAATAGAAAAATTACTCTGGTTGCTCAAAAAGGACACTGCTCCTGATGCGGACCAACTACGAATCTGGTCCGTATCGGTTTTCATGGTAATATAGTAGGTAGAGGAGAGCAGGGCGGACGGGAAAAATACCTTATGCTGATTCAGCACGGTGATGCACGAAATTCTTTTAACAATACAACTTTTCCTTTCCCATTGTACCCACGAACAGAATATTTCTGTTTGACCGGTCACGACGGAAATTGTAAGTTACCCCTGTGTTCGAAACATTTTTACAAGACAGCCCAAAACGTCATAATACACTCTAACCTGACAGTTATTGGTAGCCAACGATTTTGCATCAACACAATCTTATGGCGGACGCCTTCCATGCAAGTTGTAGGAAAAAGGAGTCGTATATGAGCTATCAAGCTCATCGATGCATCACGAAATCTTAGTTACTGCGATCACTGCGCATTGCGCACGTCAAGATCGATTGCTCCCTGTACAGCTCTTGGTCCGTAACAAGTGAAACAACGTAGAGCAACGGAGTACCGCACTTCCGACAAATACAGGTGGGCCTAGAAAACATTTACAGTACAGTAGAATTAGCAGGTCTTCCAGATGTCAGCCTTATTTCTTTTATTCACAGCTATACGCACAATGGAATGTCAATACGGAATATCGAAACGAATGCTAGCAACTCACATTATTTTCTTAGCTTTCGATCCAAAGGGTCCTAGCTTCAGATCATCAACTCTTCAGAGTTAACGACGATTATGCACTTCCTTAAGAAACAAATGGAACCATCACTGTGCATTAATTTTAATTTACAATACAAGTATTCTAAGATTCGTAACCAATGACCAACCTAAGCGCTAAATCTTGTCTATCATGGGTTATGGCTATACTACTCCTTTGGATAGTATGTATATGCATGGAACCCTCCCGGGTGAAAATTCATACAGTAACAGCCTCTGGTCAGTTCCACCAATCACTTTACTGGCATTCGCACCCTACACATACATGTACTACACGTTCCACTCAACACTACGTTTATTACTTGCATCCTTGCAAG